>JXSR01S068802.1:65355-76447 GCA_000969725.1 Ophiothrix spiculata
TAATCTAATTCATACACGACAATGATTAGAATAAAATTATAAAGAAATTAATCAGCATAAGTATTTAAAAACATGAAAAATTTGTTTGCTATTAAAAAAAACATAGAAAATACAACCATTCATCTTCCCATGTTAATCATAGTAATTTAAATTTACCCTTCTTTTAAAATGAAACTTGCCATACAAAACGCGAACATAGAATTGTAAAACACACTACGCGATACGCAGCATGCAACTAGACGAGATTAATGAATGCGTATAAGTTACAAACTGTCCAATTAGATTTACAATTTCAACACATACTTAACGCAGAGTGTATGAATGGTTTATAAACATTGATCAGCTGTTTACTCAATACTTCAAGATTAAAACAAATTTAGACGAAATTGAGATTTGAATGGAATTACAATCTTTGTATTGTATTTGAACTCCTTGCAAAATATCAGCTCTCATTTCAATTCCAAAATATTTTAAAACTAACTAACATAAAATTACATTTTATTACACAGTTTCTCATTGTTTTTACCTATATGAATCTGCAATTAAATCAAAATGACAAGGCTCAACTTTGCTGGAGATTTGTGTGGATAGCCAAATATGTGGGCACTCCTGATGGCCAATATTAACAGTGACTGATTTCAATCTTCCTTTCAGCCTCATACACATTTTCTACACTCATCAGACTATCCAGAGTTAGCAGGTGGTCATAGTTATTGTCGCAACCCAGGGAGTAGTCATGATAAACCCTGGTGCTTCACTATGAATCCTGATGTTAGAGCTGAGAAATGTGATATCAGAAGATGCGGTACGTATAACTCGTTTTAGTTTCGGTACATCATATGTTGGGTGGGAGGGGCTTATATAGGGCCACCGCTCAATATTTATTCAGGGGGAGTGCAGGATTTTCTAAAAGTGGACCTTGCTGAGGTGTAATTTTCATTTTGGTGGACCCTAAACTAATTTCAGGGGTTTTGAGAAAGTGACAAGCAAAAAAGGTTTTCAACGTTTTATGTAGTATTTTACCCCAAAAATAAACATTATGTGGGGTTGTTTGTAGTCTTGGGGTCTACTTTATAGACTTTTTTCTTACTTTTTGGTGGACTGTTTTGATATATTGTCAAATTTGAGGGTGCAAAGCCCCAGTGCACCTTCCTAAATATGGGTCTGCCAGCAATGCAGGGAGCAGGCATCATAAACCTTGGTGCTTCACAGTTATTCATTTTTCCACAGCATAGAAATATTATGTAAATCTTGGCACATCTTAGGTTGGTAGGGAGGGGATTATATAGGACCAGCAACCCAGGGAGCAGTCATGATAAACCATGTGCTTGACGGTGACTCCTGATGTCAGAGCAGAAAAATATAATGTCAAATATATCAAGTAGCGCCAGCAACCCAGGGAGCAGTCATGATAAACACTGGTGCTTCAAAAGGAATTGTGATGTTAGAACTGAGAAATCCAAAGAGATTTGGTATGTTTGATACATCTTAAGTGCAAGGGGTGCTTATTTAGGGCCAATGACCCAGGGAGCAGCCGTAATATACCTTGGTGTTTAAAATGAGAATCAATCCAGTGTTAGAGTAGAGATGTGTGAAAGACCATTGTGGATCAAGGGTACCACTCCAATGAACAAGCATGTGGTATCTGATAAGTATATGTGGTAAGTATTATTACTTTAGGCTTGGTAGAGGTACCGAGTTCAAGTCCCAGTGATTAGTTGCATAACCAGGGTAACAGGGAATGTTTGCCCATTCAAAATCCTTGCCCAAAATTTCTTGAAATCAAAATGTGTGCCGTTTAATGGATTTCATAGTTTACACCCCTATTCTTTGATACCAAATATTTTTCAAATTTGCTTCACTGGGAATTGAACCTAGATCCACATGATCCAAATCCCTAACTATCTCATAGCAGTAACCTCTCTCATCATCCCATTCGGCATTGGTGCAATTTTTTGATTATTGAACAGTCAGAGAAGAATAAATCAACTTTAATTCAATGATTTTTTCCCACAGATGATGTCAAAGTTGAAGCAGTAAACCAAACCGAAGTCATTTACATCTTGATCCCAGCCGTGGCTATAATCCTTACCATAGGCATCGTCTGTGCATGCTTGTACATGTGCTTCAGACAGCGAACCGGGCACCCATCAAGACTAGGAGGGCGCCCTTCAGAAATGGTGTCGCTACAACAGAAACAACAGGTACTATCCCATGCGCGAAATCCAGCGACTGTTAGCCAACAACAGCAAGAACAACAATTACAACTTCAACAACAACAACTACAACAACAACAAAATAATGTGCAATTTTTTACAACGTATCCCCAGCCGGGAGAGTTAAAACATTGGAAAACGCAAAGTGTTGTTCTTTGATATCAAAGCTTTTTTTATTAAAAATATTAGAACCAATGCAAATTTACTTGTATGTATGGTCGGAGATTTAAACTAAATATTGCTCCACGAAAGTGCTGAACCACTGTGGCGCTTAATTTTGAGGTCATTATTCAAAAAAGGTATTTTCTGAAATGAAATACAACAGCAAAAAAACAAAAAATAAGTGACCATCTCAACCCATTACTTAAAACTGCACTCAGGTTAATGAAGGTTTTATAATGGTGGGGTTGTGTGGTATCACCCTTCTTAATTTATGGTGTAAAGAGACTTTGATATAAGGGCACATCATTCTTAGTAATCATATATTTTGGAATAGAATTGACTTTTTATTGAAAGAAATTTAAGAAGATATATATCTTTGGGTATTGTTATTAATTTTTGAATGAAGTTAAATCAACAAATATCTAGAAATTTTATTTTGTAACATCTTAAATATTTCTCTGTTATGCAAATTTCTCTATGCCATAACAAGTAAATATAAATATAGAAATTTACTTGTTGTACATGCTTATTTATTCAAATAATTTTCGAAAATTGTTACTTCTTGTGTACATATTTATTTGATATTTACTAAGTTTAAAAAGTCTTGCCAAAAAACAAGCCAAAGAAAGATTACCAGCATATGAGGTCCTGATAAGTAACTATGTTATATACTTTTACATCAAAATGGACAATTTCATTTAGATTTGTTTTTTGTCATTCTACATGAACTTTACATTCTAAATTTGTCTCGTGTTGAAATTTTTCTCACGGTGCAAAATGTTTATGATGGTAAAATCATGTTCTCATCATAGCACACTTTACTGATCTATTGCATTTTCACAGTAATGTTCTCAACTGCAAACTATTATTCTTTGCAGTGATGTACCCCTGAATGACATAAGACTAAAAAGAAAAATAGTACACCAACAATTTTTTGACGTAGCTTTTGAAAAGTGACAAGCAAAAAAAAAAGGTCTCACAGCAAGTTTTTCAATGATTTTTAACACATTTAAAACTATTTTTCTTCTCTTTTCTTTAAAATGTTTTCTCCTCTCCATTCTTTTTTATCTTTTTAATTGTCAAGATCCCTGAATGGGCCTTTTCCCCTGACTGACTCACCAAACTGAGGGGCACTTACACCCCCAATCTTACCAGCCCCCACCCCCCCTTTGGGTATGCTACTGATTCTTTGTAATTTTTCTGAATTATAGCCTTGAAGTACAAAGTTATAGCTGTTGATTAACGCACTTAAACCAATATGGCCATATGGGGAAATGAATTAGTCTGTATTTTTCTAATCACAACGAAGTACCCAATATAGCTGAATATTCAAATGAACTTGTATTCAAAGTTTGTCCATGTGAATTGATGTGGAAATTCTTTTTTTTTTTCATATACTAGCAACACAAATTAAAAAATCCCCTAAAATAATACAAAAATCAAGAAAGATCAATACACAGTAATATGGTCTTATTCAAACCTAATCAATCATTGTCAGTCTCTTACACAATACAAAAATACTAGTTCACAATGGTTTAGGACACAAGGGTTATGCTATGAATCTCGTAACAGAGTCTGATTTCATACTTTGTACTTGTAGGTTGACATAATATTCTGTCGGAGTTGTTGAATTTGGCATGCTATTTCATTGTTACTGGAGTGAAACTTACTGTGCGATGTCTATGAAGTGAACCAATATTTCCAAAATATTTTATGTTTCGGCTCTGAGATTCATTAATATTTTCTTACAATAAAGTTGAAAGACACACTTATGCATGATAAATGAAAGAGTTTGATACAAAAATTAAATTAGCTACAAAGATCAATTTTGTAGACTTTTTCATTCACACCCAATGCAATATTTCATGCCAGGGAGTAACATGGAACAGCCTCAATTGACCAATCAGAAGACAGGATTCTGGTCTGTGACATCTGTGCGTCCAACAGAGTAGTAACATCTTGAATAAAGAACAACCTAGACTAGGCTGAACCATTTTCATTAGGCAAAACAAAAACCCAAAAAAGTTTTACACTTTGAGAACAATTTAGACAAAAAATGTACATTTACAATGATGAGAAAGTTTCTAAATTAAATGTTCATTTCTATGTTGAAGTATAGATTTACATATCTGAAATATAATGTGTACAAAAAATAATGTGCACGAAAAGGATGTAGTTGTCATGCTACGTATTTCTTATTTCAAAGCAATAATAAAATCATTGCAACTGATAAACTGAATAGTGAGTCTTGACTTTACAGGTAACAGTCTTAACCACCATTGCTGGGGGATCGCCAATCTTTTTTCACAAGGCTGTTACCTTTCCAACAACATTGAATGATACACTAGTATTCAGTTGACACCTTTGTTGAGAAGTTAAAATGCCATTCAAACTCGGGTCTTTAACAGACTGGTAGGATTGTGATAACTCACTGGATTAACCCTAGTTGAAAATCTGATATTCCTAAGATTGTTTAGAGAATTTTGATTTTTGCCTATATTTTCCAACACAAAATGATGATTTTCCAGATTTTGGTAATTATGACATCATTATGATGTCATACATTAACGGGTCACCTTAATTTTGGTATCAATGGGCAAAAGAGATCAATACCTATCCATTGGTTCCAACTTAGCTATAAACAATTAAGCAGTGGCGGACTTAGAGGGGGCGTAGCCGGCGCGCGCCCCCTCTTATTTTGGTAACGGGTCAAGAAGCCTTCGATTTTTAATGATTTTATCCCTTGAAAATTAATATTTGTGTCAAGAACGGCAGCAAATGCATTATTTTCATGTATATTTGAACAGTTCTGCACCCTTCAACACCTTATTTATTCAGAAAAACACCTGAATTTGAGTGGGCTCCGGGGCGCTGTCAAAATTGCGCCCCCTCTTTTGAAAATTCCTGGATCCACCCCTGTTAAGGGTGGGGGGTTTACAACCAGCTATTGCAGATACCACTTTTTTGCGCTCGCATGACAATATCAGATATGCTGCAATGGGTGACAAGCGTGATCAAGCAATATCCTACTCTGGCGATCATGCATTGAGAATCATGAATTAAATGCTGCAAGCTGTGCATGTAGTGCCCTTGAGAGATATTTACCCGCATGTGCCCCTCTCAACCCAGATGTCAAATGGGTACTAGCATTCTTCAATGCTGGGAAGGCAGCAGACTCATAGGGAAGGAGATGTTGGGATCCCCTCACAGAAATATTGTTAACAAGTAGTAGAAACTTTAGAGATTGCTTGAAAAAGACTTGATGGGTACTCTGACCTGTGCAAAAACCGGGGGGAGGGTAACTGGGTATTTCGAGCAGGTAATCACCCACGTTACCAAAAACGGTGAGACCTGGACAGGTCTTGAGACTTGCAATATAAGGTATCAATATCGACCTGGTACTCTGCAAGTCTCACACAGGGTATCAAACTAAGAAAGAATGGTTGCACCCATTTTTGCCTATTTTAGGTCTCACATAGGGTCACCTTCAGAACCTGCGGAACTCGGATGGTTACCCGAGCACAAATGTCAGTTACCTCCCCCCCCCCCCCCCCCAGTCAAGGGCAAAGACAGGCCTTGCCTTTTACCTATGCAGGAATGAAAAAATGTATGTAGGAACTAACAATCATAACAGAGTACATTTGCCTAAAGTAGCAGTCACACTATAGCGATAACAATCATTAGATTATGTCAATGAAATCATTGAGTTTAGTACGTACCCTTTCTATTATAATATTTTCATTATTGCATTTTTGTGATTGCTGCTTTAAGTTAACAAGTTGCATGGATACAAAGTTGTGGTTTTCCTAACATTAGTTATAGTTCTATCATCTAGAAATAATTACAATATCATGCAAGATATTAGGAAAGTCTGGAAATTAAATATTTGGTATAACATTTTTATTCATTACTTTGTATAGGCCATCTTTAACTAACCACTAGTGTGGTTGATTTATCTCAGCTTCGTTATCAAAGTAATTTTCCTCAAATTGGCCTAGGTTTTCTTGTCAGCTGTTGTATCGAGTTTCAGTATGACAAGTAATATATAGAATGCCTCAAAATGTTGTTATATAGTTTTAAATACTATCGTGTTTACAAAAATGAAATTGTGTCAATACTTTGTCAACTGTTGTTTCAAGTTTCAGTATGACTAGTAACATATAATAGAGTGCCTCAAAATGCTGTTAAAGTTTTTCAAACTATCATATTTACAAAAATGAAATTTTGTCCATACTTTGTGTTGGGAAAAGTTGGTAGTGTATTGATGGTTTTACGATGCAGCAGTTAGCTAAAGAAAAACGATCTTAAAGCAATACCATAAGATTTTGGTCACAAATGTTTATAGCAAAAACATTTTGAAATGAAGGAATGTGACTGTCTAAAAGCATTTTCCAGTGCATTTTGTGAAAAAATTGTTTTGGCACCAAAAATGGATAAAAAGCATATGCATGCTTTCCTATAGTAAAACATGTGGAATTAAATTTAGGTCCCCGAATTTAATTCAACAAAATGGCCATAACCGAAAAAGAAAGCATATATAAGCCAAATCATTTGGAAGGTATTAATATATAATTACCTAAATTGACCTACAAAACAATCTTATTTGATCAATAATTATTTTAAAATAGACTTTTTAATATTTTGAACTGGTAAAACCTCCATGTACAATATACATTTTTTATTTCACCTTGTTTTAGATGATTTTTGATTCCATTTTCTTTGATAATATTTTTGATTGAGAGTTAGAACATTCATAACACTTTTTCTAGATTTTCTTTTTTCAAACATTTTTGAACAATTAATCTTGCTTGTTGAATGATAAAACTGATAGATTTGCATGTAATAATAAGCTGTTTGTAATTCATTCTAACAAATCACACATTCACACATACGCCTTTCTGTCTTGCTTGCATGCTTACAGGTACGGGACTTCCCGCTAGCAGCCGTCAAATTTCACGAGGTTCTCGGCGAAGGAACATTTGGAAAAGTCTACAAAGGAGAACTCATGGGTTATGAGCATCAATATAGTTTAACACCAGTGACTATAAAGACTTTGAGGGAAGGTTCGACTCCCAAAATGCAACAGGATTTCCGGCATGAAGCAGAAGTGATGTCGTCACTACGTCATCCAAATATTATTTCATTGCTAGGCGTTTGCATGCGAGAGGCACCGCTATGCACATTGTTTGAGTACATGCCGCATGGTGATCTGCATGAGTTTCTCATTCGCCACTCGCCAAATTCCGATGTGGGATTCGGCAGTGGGGATGACGAAACGCAGTCATCACTAGATCAATCAGACTTTTTATCCATAGCAATTCAAATTGCATCAGGCATGGAGTACCTATCTAGTCGCCATTTTGTCCACAGAGACTTGGCTGCACGAAATTGCATGGTAGGCGATAATTTGCAAATAAAAATCGCAGATTTTGGTCTATCTAGAGATATATATGCAGCAGACTATTATATAACACCCACGCAAGCTCTGATGCCCTTACGTTGGATGTCGCCAGAGACGATAAATTTCGGGCAATTTTCAGAGGCAAGTGATATTTGGTCATTTGGGGTGGTTCTATGGGAGATATATTCATATGGTCTACAGCCATTTTATGGGTATAATAACCATGAAGTGCTGAATATGATTAGGACTCGACATATCTTGCCGTGCCCTCAAGGATGCCCTCCTCATATGTACGCCCTCATGACGGAGTGTTGGAATGAAGCTCCCGAGCATAGGCCAAAGTTCAAAACCGTCTGTTCAAGATTACGGTCGTGGGAAAGCATACCGACAACAACACAGAACGGAACAATGTATACAAATCCCATTGCTACGTACAATTCGCCGCCGCCTGAGTATACACCAGGGTATGGGATAGGGTTGATATCTCCAGCTCAAACGCAGAAGAGTCATGCATCGTCAATGCACAGTCGTTCCACACATAGTAACGCGGCGCCAAAGACAGGGTCTCACCCGGGATCATATCCAAATTCTCACCCGAGTTCATTCCCGGGATCGCATACCAGTTCGCATCACGATGTGTTCCACAGTTCTTTCCCTGCTCTTAACCAGGGTTCAAACCATGGTTCATCAAACCATGGATCAACAACTTTTGGGTCAAACCATAATTCATCGTCCCATAGTTCGTCACATCAAAATTCAAATCATGATAGAGCGCCCTCGGAAAGTTCTGCTTCTTCGGGGAAACGTTCCACTCGGGTATCGAGAAAGGAAAATGGAGTTGGACAGACTGCTGTATGATATGAAATAGCTATCAGATTTTATAAGATCTAACCAAAGTTTGTTAATGTTTCTGTACTATTTTTTATTAAACCATTATTTTGTTGTGTAGTTCAACCATTTCCGTGGTGCATCTAAAGTATTGGTCACATTAGAACATGTGATGTCTTCGACAGGATACACATATAAAGTTGCCAAATTCTCTGTTTATATTAAACCTGCTTTAGATGATCATATATTCTAGTGTGACCAGATTTTGAAGTAGATTTTCATGTGAAAACAAGCAATTTCAGTACTTTATGGCGTGAATGTCTGTATACAGATATACTCACTGAGGTCACAATAACTTAAAATGGTCTTCAAAAAGTTTCTAAGAAATACAAATTGAAACTAAAATCAAATGAATTTTCATAATACCTCAATTTTTGCTTCAACTTTCACCTATTTTCTCTCAATGTCCATGAGCATTATGGGTCAATATACAACCATCCTGATTGGATGATTTAACTTGCTTAACCAATTGCAAGATGGCTTTAAAAACTGATGCATCCAATATTTGAACTCTGACCTCAGCCTGATTTTTTCAAGATTTGATTGGTTGATAAAAGTTTTGACCATAATTGAGTCTTCCTTCCTGATTGGTTGCCTACAGAAAATGTAAGCTTGTGAAGCCAATTACAATACTGCATATGAAAAATTATGCATTTGCAATTTGACATTTGATCTCAGTCTGCTTTTCTTACAAAGTCTGTGATTGGTTCAAAGATTGATGGAAAATTCTCAAGACTGGTTTTGACCAATGAGCTAGTGTATCTCATAGAGATCTGTCAGATATAGTATTGTAATTGTCTTCTTTGAGACCGTAAAGTGATGTACTGTTATTTCATGTATGTAGAAGTAATTGTGATAATTTTATAAAAGTTAACATCTTCTGAAAGGTAAAAGATGACTCAAAGAAAGATTGCCACTAACACATCCATGAAAAAAGGATCAGTTTTTGATAAAATCTTGACATTTATATACCTCGATTATAGATTCTGGTCATTTGATGATTGGTTTAAAATGGGGGCTTGGAATTTAATTACGTCCTAGTTCAACTGAAGAAATATATATTGTAGATCATCATCAAGAGTGGTTTTTTAAATGGTTCTTATATTCAATCAGCTGACAAAAAACAATGTATTTGAGAATGTTCATCGTTTAAAAGACTTCTGACAGCAAAAATCTTGCTAATGGTAAGATTTCTGAATATGTTTGAATTACATAATTTGATGTCTATAAAAGGGGTGCTCTACTTTGATTTCAATAGGAGTTGGCTACCTTGAATGAGACATTGGGTTTGGAATGGAGCAATTTCTGAACTTCAATTTGTGCTCAAAATTGGGGTGTTGGAAATTAATCTTTCAAACATTTTCGGGAACTAGACAATGCTTGAAATAGGCTTATAGGGAGTGGCACCCAAGGTGTAAAATAGAAGTCTTAAGGTTCTACACCACTAAATAGCTACCAGGTTCTACACCACTAATTAGTTACTTGGAACCAAGCCATGATAAATGGGTAGACTATTTGCTCACGACGGTGCATCCACAGAACCTTCTCTAAAAAGCTTGAAAATTAGTCAAAATATGTAATAATATTTCATTGTTAACTTTGAGTGTCTTCTTTCATTTTCTGACATTTTATTTGACAAATAGTCAAAAATCTTTCCACCAATGTGATTCGACTAACTAATCACAGAATTGCAAAATGAGGATGGTATGATAACTGTGGTATGACATTAATTATTTTCAGCATTTCTAAAATGCAAAAATCCCCAGATGATACCCTATTCAAATTTTGATTATTTATATATACAATACATGTTGTTCTTTCACCCCAGAATGCCTGTTTTATTCATCTAAGAATTCTAGATATGAGTAAAACACTAAAAATGACATTTTTATCATATAAAAGGATAGAAAGGCATTTCCGGGTGTTGAACCTTAAGGCTGCAAATCCTGCAAGTTAGTGCCCCCAACCCCGGACTTGAGAGTGTATGACTTTTCTTCAATGAAGTAAAACAGCTGTATATGAATTGTATGTAGTATATGTCTAAGGCTGCGATCACATAGAACTATACTATTCGGGTATACGGTGCACGAATTTGCAGGGGACGCGTAAAGTTGAAATCAGACACATGAATTTGATTCTAACGGGTCACATAAGAGGGCACTATTCGAAAAAACGTGCAGTTGCGTATAGTATAGTATAGTATAGTGGAAATCGTGCGCGTTCGATTTTCGTGCAGTATATACCTTTATATGACTCATCTGTTCTCATAGAACTATACGCGAATAGCGTATAGCAAATACGGTATAGTTTTATGTGATCGCAGCCTAAGAGACACTTGTAAGTATTCTGTCGTTTTATTTATTAACACTTCATTGGTGTCATGTAAAGAATTCAAGAAGAGCCAAAAACTAACAAATTTGTGAAT
>JXSR01S068813.1:0-13674 GCA_000969725.1 Ophiothrix spiculata
ATGTGCAGATTTCTCCAAAAGAAGTAGTGTTACTAAAATGCTGTCAGAACTTCAATGGGCATCACTCCAAGAACGAAGGGAAATAAATTGTCTAATAGTATTGCTTTAATGCGACTTAATTCTACCTGTTGTTTCAATCGGTGTGAATGCACCAATCGACACATTCATTACACAACACTAATCTACACAGACAAAGTGACATTGAATTTTGATCCAATAAATTATTTACTCAAAATCATATGATCTTCAATCATTAACAATTACAATAATACACAAAACCAAGTAACAATTAATGAAAGATAATAACAGCTTTTCTCGAGGTGAGAAAAATTGTATAAAAAGAGTGCAACATCTGTTGAAGTTTCCCATGCTCGAGAAGTGTAGATGACAGTCAAGGGGGAGGCTGTTTTACTTCAAAATTTCAAATCCAACACATCCATATACCAATTGTGACAGAACTGAGCACAGAGTTTCATGTAGCTTTGCTAAAATTGGGTGCATGTTGAGCATATTTCCAAAACACCTAATTTTAGATGCATTCATCTGCGATGGAAACTACACAATCGGCTATTTAAATTCTGTGAAAAACATCCCGAAAGACAGTCACATATATGTATACCATGTCAATGTGTGTACTTTGGGACTTGGACTTGGTCTTGGACTCTGACAATGAAGGATTTGAAAAGTAATGCAGACTGAAATCATCAAAATTTTGCATTTTTGTCAGTTTTTCCCATTGATAATCTTCCAAATTTCACTCATATCAGTGTGGTTCCAAATTCTGCAATTTGTTCTGTCTTAAACTGATCTATTTAACAAGTAGGTTATTGATGACAAGCCAATTTCGCCTAATTATAACCCCTTTCCATGTCGTTTATATGGTCCAGTAAGCGGCATGTAGAGTCAGTGGAGGAGATTATTAGTAACCAAAATTTCTTTCTGAACAACTTTTATTTGGTTGACGAGACTGATAAAATAGGACTCAAAAAGGTTTAATTTGCTGAGATTTGCAGAGCTTCTTCAGTCCCACAGTGCAACATTTTCCAATAATCAATGAATTTGAAATAAGACTTGAACATGCTGACTATAGTTATATAATTGTAAGTAAACAAAATTGCTTCATTTTAAATGAAAAAATCAAGCCGTCTGGACTTATGTTTTTGAGATGCAATGTATCACTAACATTTGGGATGCATTCTCAAGTCAACGACGTGAGATGTCTCAACTCAAAAACTTAAGTCCAGGAGACTTGACTTAATTATTTAACATTTAAATATCTGAATGAGTCAAAATACATGCAGGACAGACCAGGCGTAATTGTCCGCATAAAGAATTGCACAGTGCAACATGATGGTAGTGATGTGCAACAGTTAGCAAAAGATCAATTAAATTTGCGCTAGCTCAGGTTTTTGTTGCCATTACATAATTGATCTCATTTTTTTTGAGTCATTCAAACAAAGATTTCAGAAATCAATCATCTAAATGCATTCTATATAACCTACACATACATATGAGATGTTTTATAACAAAAATCTAAATAATTATGAGTGTCTTAGTTTTCCTTCTTGTGTGTTTTGAAACAATACAGTGTGTTCGAGAAAAAAGGAAACCAAGATTTAATTCCTTCGTTCTTAGACATGGTTTAGTGATTTTTTTTTAAATATCATACTAAATTTATGACCTGGTATGTCTTCTTCAATAAAACTGGCCCCATACCACTACAGATGACTGAGCACCACTCATTGAAAGTGATTCTGTCAGATGTGGCTTTGCGGCACTTTTTGAGCATTTTTAGTATATCAGCTAATTAATCCATATCATCCTTTGACATCATCACAGTTGTGTCAAATGCATGCCTCTACCCTGGCCTACATCCACCAAAACACATTAAACTACCTTCAACCATGACCTATAGCTGCATGGGTCTTCTTAATGATTTTTCACAAATGCTCTAAATGTCATTTTGAGGTATACCAAAGGCCATCCTCCCGAGATATCACTATGGGCATGAAATGGAAGTAAAAACATTGGGGTGATGTTTAAGAACCACATAATCATGAATTTAATGCAATGATTAGGTGGTTTAAAAGTTTAGTCTTCTTTTAACCATCATTTGCTGAAGAGCTGGTGGTCTAGACCTGCACACATTACCACAAATTGAAGATTGTCTGTGCTGCTAAATAGGTAATCTAATGATTTAGGAACATTTTCTTGGACATGTTCCTCTTTACTTTACTTTACTCTTTACTGGTCCATGATTGGACCAGCTTCACAGAAACATTATTGCAATGAGATCATCAAGATAATAATCAAAAGTGGTGCAAAGTCATTAAATACAGAGGCCATTAAACCATAGGTATCACCTCAAATGTATCATCAACCCGAATGAATCTGGTATTTTTGAAAAGAAGACAATCTTATGATTTGAAATGCATGATTGATTGTCAAATTCATTCAACCATGTCCGAGAAAGGAAGACTCCAATCCCAGTTTCCTTTTTCTCGGACACCCTGTATAAAATATTGCCAAAATTCATGAAACTGCCCTTTATATCAAAATATAAAAAAGGAATTACTGTTACGTCATTCAGAGGTACAACAGAAGATTTGTTGGCAAAGGATTTTCATAACATAAATGGACATACTTTTAGTTTCATACAACTAAACAGACGTGCTGCACGCTTTGTATGTGCAGATTTCTCCAAAAGAAGTAGTGTTACTAAAATGCTGTCAGAACTTCAATGGGCATCACTCCAAGAACGAAGGGAAATAAATTGTCTAACCTACTTATACAAAATTACAAATGACGCCTTCTACATTCAACCCCCGGCATTGAAACCAAAAATCACCAGATCACGTAGGGGAAACAACTGCCAGTTCAACGAGATTACAGTCAACACAGATGTCTACCTACAGTCCTTCCTCCCAAACACAGTCAGAAGATCGAATAAGGTACCTCAAGAAGTCAGAACCCTAACCACAAGCAGTTTAGGTCCAAAATTTAGGTCCACCACTCCCAGGGCCTCTTTGCAAGATTTCCACGAGGAATATTCAAGAGGACAACCACCAAGTACCAAGTAACTAAGCCCAAATGCATTTCCATCAGAGGTCACTTTAGTCAGAAAATGTTATATTTAGATGGAGGCTGTCACAATTTAATGTCATGGCATTTAAATAACATGTAAACACAAAATTCAAACTAAACAGTTTATTTACTTCACAATATATACAGAACATAAACTTTCAATATTGAACTCCATTAAATGTAAACAAAGTTTTATATTGATTTTATTATGTCACGTAATTCATTGAATCTCTCGTTACATTGTTTTGCACAGCCCTGTTTTAACACCCAGAAAATTCCCACTCCCTGTTGCTGCATTGAAAACCCGGGGGGGGGAGGGGGGTACTAACATTGACAGACGGTATGGGTATGTGCTGTCCTCGAGACCCCTTTTTCAAGCCTCCTTTTCCGCTCCCCAAGATGCTCATTTCAAGTTACTTCAGTTCCGAAGACCCCCATTTTAGAAGAAAATGACTCAAAAGTATGTTTTATTCAGTTTTCAACCTAATTTTGAGCGCTTTTCAGCTCAAATATTCGTATTTTGATGGGAAAAAGCAGTTCCTGAGAGAACAATTCGGAAAAAATTCAGTTCCATAGACCCTATTTTTGACCAAAAATCATTTCCGCAAGACCCTATGTTGGATATCGCAGATGTCACATACCTACCAAAAATGTTCATGTTTTTGTTTTGAGTCCCGGTGTAGCAGGAATATAAGTCCCTCGTTTTTATTGTCCAGGTTGTGCAGTAAAGTATAGGCAAACAACTCTCACGCAACATCAGTTTCACGCTTTATTCCGTTATGGTCTATGGAAGGGGACTACCATTTCAGGGGGACTACGATTACTTTCACACCGGGACTGAAAGTAAGCACAACCACTGTCGTCTGGTAATATTATACCTCTAAACCTCTAATGAAAAAAGAAAAAGAAAAAAAAGACTGTTAAGATATTTGTTCATCATTCATACTACATGATGTGCTGATTAATTACAATTGTTTGCATACAAGGACATTTACCTATAATTATTGCACAATTTCAAATTTGATGTGACCTATTTATCACTGTATAATAGTCATAATTACATTAAACAAATTTCACCAATGTTAATCCCTGTGAACCCTATGTAATGTAATCTAAACTGTGTATACTGGTTATGTTCACCCTCTTTTTGAATATTCGGATGTGATATGGCACTCCTCCATTACTGATAAACATTCTCGTATGCAAAAGAGGGCTTGCAGAATCATTCAATACACATCTTTACATGCCTGTAAATTAGCAACTCTTTCTTCTAGGAGAGGGGAACATTGTCTTAAACTTGCTTGCTCTCTATCCAAATCTGCTGACACTTGCAATTTGCTCTCCCTAGAAGAATTGAAATTCATGGGAGAAAGCTTAGGAATGCAAGTGATTTCTCCCAACTGCCTGCTCGTACGCTGAGGTTTTCTAGGAGTCCTATTCCTTATTACATCAATTTGTTGAATAGCTCCTGATTACCAGTTTGCCAGCCCCTCTCTTTCTTGGGTTTAATCACTGACTCCTCAACTGTCTTCATTTGTACTTTGCTTTTTTGTGTAAATGTATATTTTCTTGTTTAATGTTCCTTCATTGTATAATGTAATTCAGCCTCAGGCTGCCATGTTATATGATCTAATAAATCTGAATCTGAATCTAATAAGTTTCTTTGTTGATTAGGGTTCAGGCTCAATCACCATAACTTCATCATGATATGTTTTTATTATCATTATTATTATTATCTTCTTCTAATTCAGCTTTAGGACTTATATATTTGAAAATGTATCAAAAGAAACAAGTCCAAATAATGAGATATCTGTTTGGAATTGGCCACTAAAAAGTGAGTAAACTTTAACTCTAGGGTGTCCCTGCAGAAAAAGCATAAACTGGCCAATCAGAAGCATCCGTGACATCAAACAATACAAACAGAATTAGTAATGTTCTACTTTAGCTTTCTCTTTTGTGCTTGGACATTAATACGGCCTATAGATTTATTACAAACAACATCTTCATAAAATACATAACATTATGATGTACAAAAACATGGCAAGTAACATTATTTCAACAAGATAGAATAAGGAAGAGAGCCCTGTTGTTACCGCTTTATTATTTTCCCATCCACTTCACCTTTCAAAATACCCCATACCTTAAAAATACTCTAATAAAAATTAAAGTAGCATCGGACCAAGTGTACTTTAGGTCCCATCCTGAATTTTAGGGTTAGGGTTTAGGGTTAGTGTTAGGGTTAGGTTTAATTTAGGGTTAGGGTGTAGGGTTAGGGTTAGTTTTAGGGTTAGGGTATAGTTTTTGATGGGACCTTAAGTATACTTTTTTCGTAGCATCAATCAAAAAATTGTCTTTTTGCATCTAAAATTAAGAACAAAAGTTACACATATTACAACTGAATATAGGAAAACCATACTGACCCAAGTCCATGCTACCTTACCCATACAAAAGACAGTGATGATCAATGCCGAGTTTTGATTTTTGAATGGCAATTATAGTCATCATTATAACAACATACTTTCTTCTCTCAGTAGGGAAGCATGGACTTGGGTCAGTTTGGTATTCCCATTCAATTATCAGTAATAAGATTAGTCAAAAAACTAAAAGGTTCATCTCAAATACATTTTGGAAAATAGCTATGTTATATGCGGGTTTTTTTACCAAAAAAAAAAAAGCTACGCTATATGCGATTTTCTCTCCTCTTTTTTTGAGCGTGTTCTCACCACAAAATGGAAAAAGGAAATTACTTCATTAATTTTGTTGATAATTGAAAAGTCTGTATAAACACACATGTCAATGTAAACTCTTTCACTTGTTTTATTTTGTCACTTTGTATAGTATCTGCTTGCAAATAACAACTCAGTGAACAAAATGTTACAATATTGTCTGCTGAATACATTTTTGTCTCCTGAGACCAAATCATACAACTTCAAAGTCAATTTAAAATAAAAACTCAACTGAATTACCAAGCACAAGTTGTAGTATTTTTTTTCCATTGAATAAACAACTTATCAGATCATCAGCAAGTTCCCTCAGCGCTACAGTGTCACTAGCCCGGTGGAGTGCCCAATTTCTGTAGACACATCCTTCAGTATTTGTTATCTTTGCTCATACAATCATGCTTCAAATCCAACCTGTCAAAATACTTAAATATTTATGTTATTTTCATCCCTTTCAATGCTTCACAACATGGATTCCGCCATTTTGAAATACGGTCTGGCTTTTAATTGACTAGTCTCATTCCCAGTACTTTGTGAGTGGTCCACAGAGCAGTATATAGGATCCGTAGTACTGGACAAAAGACTAGTTGGCAGACGGCCTTCTCTCTATATAGTCTCTTTTACAAACTTGTTGATATTCTGGTAGAGTACGATATGTCAAATATATACGAATTGGCACAAAAGGCGTTAAAGCTCGACTGCGAAGTGACAAATATATGCCAAAATAAGGGATTTTAAAAGGGCGAGCGCTTAGACTAACGGTGTTATACTCGCGACTTACTTATGCGCCCGGTGTATGTGAGACAAACCTTTTTTTTTGGCCTTATAGAAAGAAAACCTCCAAATTACACAAACAAAGTTCCTACACAGTCCCTACATTTAGTACATTTTACTAATAACAGCAATTGGGGTAATTGAAACTGGACGCGATCCGCAAATTCTGGAAGTAACCCCCAAATCACCCAAGTTTTGACATGTATTCAATACATTTTGTCCAGTAAGTGTTTTCAACACCTATGTAATGAAGCAGATTATGTCAACAAAATACACTTCGTGATATATAAATTAATTGCAAATTTGTCATTTTGCAACATTCGTGATTGGTTTTTCGTGACATCATGATGGCTTCAGTGATTTGCTGATCATGAGCAGAGCTCTCTTCCAATTCTATCTTATTACATTATACAAACTAGGAATGTATAGTACAACACAGATTGAATAACAAACATTTGTCAACAACAAAAAAACACCCTTCAATAACCAATCAACTATCCAGAACTGACATTGAAGTCTGGTGGTACAGTTGTGATAACCCAAAGATTTTTTATAGGGGAATCGAGATATGCCGCCATCTTGTGTCGCTCATGGAGCAGAGTTATTGTACCTCCGGACATATTCGGAGTTTGGCCCAATATCCAGGCATATCATGTAAATCTTCACTTGACGCATACACAGTGTGTGCATTTTGTTTCACGCGCAAACCGTGTCTGCGTTTCAAGTAGCGTGTATTGCGACTTGCTCTGATCAATGTATGCCAATTTTCCAGCTAATCTTTTGCGAAGACCCTCGAAGTGTTGCACGCGGAGCCGTTAAATGCCGGAGGTACAATAACTCACCCTCCAAGATGGCTACCGTCCCATAGGATTTACATGGCGGTGAAATCAAAATGGCGGCGAATCCCGATTCCCCTATAAAAATTCCTAGTGATAACCCCATCTTTGTTCAAGATACACACCTGAATTCCTAGCAAACATGAATAGGGGCCAGATTATAATCTGACATTTTTACTGCCACCAAAAATCCTGTTATGTTCCTCTACACACAATATTTTCCCCTTTAATATGTGGTTATCTACCATGATTGTCTGTCAGTGTTGAGCAATAACCTTATGTTGTAAAAAGGAAGCCAGCTGGCACCTTCTCTGAAAGCTGCAATAACACTCACGAAGTAAGGGCTGAGAGTAAATTGTACAATTGTGTAGGGTGTGGCCATCTTTCTCTTTCTCTTTTTCTTGCTATCTTTTCTATTTTCGGCATCTTTTCAAAGATGCATTGGCCAGCATGCATAGATTAGCCATTTCTGGCTATCCAGGTTGGTACTTTTGTATGAGCTTGGAAGAGACCATGAGTTCATCATGGATCTAATGGCATGTGTCCGTCACGGACCAACCGAGGTAAACAAACAAACAAACATGGTGAAAAATTGTCACGGAAAATGCCAGAGTACAATCAAGGCCTTATAATACCATAGAAAACAGTGTCAATTCATCTTAAGTCTGCAGCTTTTACTTTTACCAGTTTTGTGGTAAAATATAAATTTTGCAAATATAAAATAATGTGATCATCCATTATTTGTACTCCCAACACAAAACCCACAGTTTTTCCTACATGTGTCATGAAAGAACGAATCTATGCATAATTTCAGGGCCCCGTTTCATACAGATTTGAATCAAGAATATGTTTGATTTATTAAGCGTAAAAAAGATTTATACAATGTAAACTTACATTTGAAATCAAACTTACACTTGATTCAATCAGATGTATGCTTAATTTGAATCTTTATGAAACGGGTCCCTGGTTGATTATTTAATCTACCCAACCACAATACACATACTTCAAAAAGCCAGCGGACGTGATTCTGACTTGGATGACTTTATGATTTAAGAACCGGAGAGCTGTTGATTTTAATATGGAGTTCATGGGCATCTGGGCAAGGCGGAACAACCATCTGTCCAACACAGTGTCGTGTGATATTGAACATATCAGAGCACGTCTGTGCAGAACCAAATACAAGTTTCTTTTGCACAGCCACTTCATCTGGTGATGTCACTCCCTACTAGAAACGAGGTCACAACCCAGTTGTAATATTTCTGGTTGTCTAGGTTTCATAATCAACTTGAACTTACATGTACACAAATATAAATAAACTACTTCCACAATTGTTTGAGCGCCCTCATTGCTGCTAGTCGCCTCGTCACATACGATGCTATCAACAAACCTAGTAGTACTGAACCGATCAACATGTAATCAAAGTCCTCCTTGAGTACATCAAATAATTTAGACGGAGTTACCCTGGTGAAATAATAATCTGAAAAAGGAAAAACAATAGATTAGTTTTAATCGGAAAGAGATGACATTCTGAAAATGTACATAAACGTTTCGAGAAAAGGCTAGCTTTCTAAAAGAGCAGCTGCCTCAGTTCTTGCTAGGATAGTTAAATCAAGAAACTATTAGTGGAGTCATTTTCAGAAATTTGCTAACAATTTTTGGCATATCAAAGTATCTCAGTAGATTTAGCCATTTTAATATAGTCCCTTATGTCTTCAACGCAAAAATCAACTAGCACAACTACATGTGTCTTGTTATGCTTATCGAGTCATAATCAAATTAAGAATATTGAAAAGCTTACTTGGAGCCCGAGCGCGGAACTCATCAACATGAAACATTTACTTACACCATTAATGGTGCCCGATGTTGAACATATCATTTCCAAAGCGAGACTGAAATAGTCCAATTTCTTAAGATTTGACTATTTTGGAGTAAATCTATCATGTAAAATCTCAAAATCCTGTTGGGTCAAAATGACAAGCAACTTTTCTTTCATGATTTTTTTTTGAAGTTTAATGATTACTGAAAAAATCTGAAAAACCGAGGGCCTATTTTGTTTGGACAGACAATAGCTCCTATACTGTATACATCTAAACAAGAGAACAGGAACATTGCGATTTTGATGTTTTTCAATACAGTTGCCACGTAATGGCTATCTTTGGAAAATTAATATAAAGTTTTATTTTTTAAAATGGATGGGAAAAAATGATAATTTAAGTGCCAATTCCCAGTGATTAAGGTATCTGTGGAGTGTTTTGCCTCCTATTTTTACCATTTCCTTATCCATATCATTTGCTAACAATGATAGTACATTTGCTTTTCTCTCAAATTTGTTGGACATTAATTATCAAAATGCCAGAGATTTATGTACCCTGGCGAATGAAGTGGCAACACTGTGCATGGATTTTGGGTTGGCAATCTTCTCCAGATTCAAAATTCTTTTTGATGAAGATGGGACATCATAGACAACTACCCCCACTTAGTTCACAAAATGCAATACATGTGTGTTCAAATGTTATACTATACTTGTTAAAAATGTAATCTCAATTCTACTCACCTAACCCGTATACTAAAACTAAACAAGTGGATTCTAATCCTGCTGGTGCAGTGTGTATACCTTCTACACCAGACAACTGTAAAGAAAATCACAAGAAATTAAAATGAATGAATATTTTGGCTTCCTGATATATTACTATTAAGTCAAGTATGCATCTCAACAATTAGTCAAGGTTGATGTACTGTACATCATGTATGAAATTGTCCTGCTATTTAGTAATAGTAATAATAATAAATAAGCATTTATAATGCGCCATTTATCTAGAAACAAATTCTAATCCAAGGCGCAGTGTGAAAGGAATATGATACAGTTAGTTTATATAAACAGCATTAAATAAGAAAGTTTTAAATCCTGTTTTGAATTCATGTATAGATTTAGACTGGCGGAGATGCATAGGTAAAGAGTTCGATCACCATAGGAAGTTGATTTAATTCATTATGTTGGGACTGCTAATCATTCTTTTATAGATAAGGTAACTAAACACACCTAGAAAGGGGGAGGGGTCATTCTCATACAAGACTGCCCATACTTGTCAATCCATTTCAAACTTTTTACATCCCTCTAATTGATTAGAATTAACTAATGACTGATGTTGAATGCTTAACTCTGGTAGATATGGTATTAAACAGGTTTACTTACTGATTGATTATAATTAACTAATGATTGATGTGGAATGCCTAACTCTGGTAGATACGGTATTAAACCTTCTTCTTTATGTTCTTGAGTAGGTACCAGTGGCCTTCTAGGATCCAACATACGCTTTGGTAATGATAACACACCTCCTGAACTCAACACCACTGCAAAAAAAAAAATACGACAAACATCAATAAAATCAATCAATTTTAGGGTTTATTGAAACATCAGCATCATTGATACATCAGTACCACCAATCTAAATCAGTTATAAATCTTAAATTAAAACTCTCTTGCATAAACAATTCAATGTGGTTTGAGGGAAAGTAGTACAAAATACTGTTCCCAAGGTGTCAGACATATATAACTATGCTCCAAAGATCAAGAAAGTGCAGATAGGAATCTAGACTATTTGCCCTCTAAAAATATGACTAAGTTAGGAACCTGCATGTACAACTGGACTGATGCTGCTTGAATGTGTACAGTATTTTTATTTAATAAGTTTCCCTGCGGACAGCATCGTTTAATTCGAACGTAACGAGCACGATCATCGGCGCTTCACAAGCACTGGAATTAGACCTATCACACACTGTAAATATATGCGACTTTCATGCAAACCACCGTAGCAACAAGTGTCGTTCTCCAAAACACCCGCGAACGGAGAAACTTAATTATTAAAAATACTGTAGTGACAAAACACCGCATTTTGGTTGGGCACTAAAATTACTTGATGACAATGCAATACACACCTTACTTTTATCCACCAAATTGTGTGTACGCAAGCAATAGCATTTGAATAGCTCGATAGTTGCGATTCTCAAAGTAGCTTAATGTTGCAGCAGTACGTCAGTCTATATAATCAGACTTTCTGGGCTTGATTCGGGAGGGGGGGGGGAAGTTTTTCCATTGTCTCCTTTTTCATTATTGACAATAACGAAATTGTTCAAATCTTGAAATAATTCTTTGAAAAGTTCTTCAGGTATATTAAGAATGATGTCAAGTTAATATCAATTAACTTAGTAGCTTTGTGTACTTACTGAGTATATGTCTGTGTGTTATTCCCCTCTCTGTGTAGGTTGGTTCCATCGCTTGCACAGAGGAGGATATAATATAAGACTGACGCTCTACCATGGGTGAATTGGGAGGGTCTAATGATGAAAACGCAGTGCTGAAATAGAGGCAAATATAAAAAAGAGGTTAAAATAAAAGCAAATTAATTGCATTTCTGTTTTAGTAAAGTGTATAACAACAAAAAAGAGCAGATTTTATTTACTTCAAAGAAGACTTTTCTCTACACAAATATGACAGGAAATAACCAGGGAGTGCAACAAACTGAGGGCAATTCAAGTGGAAACTAGTAATGGTGTGTAGAGCGCAGGAATGTTTTTACAAATTTCTGATGACTATAACATGCCATTCCAATAAGAATATAATGAGTTTCAATTTATTAAATGATAAATGTTGATTTGACTGGCATTTATATTTTGGTTAGATATGTGTTACCAATCCAGTTATTTACTCAAGTTTCGTCTTCCGTTGGAAAACATCTTCAGATCTAAAGAAGAAACGTCAAAAATATGATTAAATAACTGGATTTGTAATACATAAATCTACATCAAATAAATACATAAATCTAACCAAAATATGATTCTCAAAAATCCTGATTATCTCATTTCAAGATTGAGGGGTATTTTTACCAATACCTTATACCACTTATTAACCTTTTACCGAATCATTACATTCACAAGGTGTGAGCAACAAAGCTGTGATTTTTACTCTCCATAACTGATATTTAAGGTATTAGCCACAATTCCACATGGATATGAAAACTCAAAAAAAATTCTCAGGATTTCAATATACCACAGTATTCTTTATTACAGCAGATATTTGGTGAAGGTTTGTACCCAAGAGTATATCAGTGTGTTAATAACTCACCTATTTTTCTGCTTTTTGCCCTCGTATAATTCTAACACAGTCACCTCATACCTTCTGTGACGAGTATTCCAATAGTGATACTATAGAAAACAATCCAGCAAATTAATATCATAAATACGGACAAAATTACTTGTCGAAAAATAATTATATGAGCATCCAGATTAAATAAACTATCGAGGTGTACATCAAACGTATTTAGCGAACTTTGTTAAAAGTCAATAGGTAACTTACCAATTTATTCCAGCTTTGAGAAATTAAAATTAAGGAATCAAATAATGTTGAAGAGTAATTTAAACCAGTCTCTCAACAAAAATGGTTGACTTACTAGATATTTCATCTCGTATCCGCGAATCAAATAATGTTTTCACTAATATTACAAAATTCCATAGTTTAATTGTGGATGCAAGGCGCATATATTGAAAGTGACATGTATCAATTTTGGAAGTGACCTTCTCCCATATCAAGTAGATTCCTCATGTAATTATAACCTATTCTTATCAGAATTTGCAGAACCAGAATTTATTTAAAAAAACTTTATTGCCATCAGGAAAAGTAAATCCTAAGTATACATACCACAATCCAATTCTCTGCGTGGACTAGATGTACCGGACCAGACGCCCTCTTGTGGTCGGTATTGAAGAGAATATTGCCTGTTACAACATCTACTAGGTATACTTGAAGGTGAGCTGATACGAATACAAATATAGATACCAAAATTAAGCAGAGCGACAAATAACAATTTCTTGCATGTGGCTTCTTAACACAATATTGGCAATTCAATTCAATTCATTTATCAATTCAATTGACAAGTCAAGACAAAGATATACATTTATTGGTGCCCAATTATTTGCTCAGAGTAAGGAAGGAACCCTCTTGGTGCTGATTGAATTGCTCAAAAATGGGCTAGAAATGGGAGAGCAAATATCAATCTGGGAGAGAATGATATGTTTTGGTAGGGATCTACAGTGTGAGTGGATATCTCTCATGTGCACATCCCAAAGTGTGGAGTTTCCAAGTGTGGGTTTCACACGCTCACATTCTAATTGTGGAGGTGCATGAGTTTATATCCACCTAACTGTTGAGTTTTTTCAAAATGTAAAATGAGAATAAATTATGTGTGCTATACCCCCTTCTATATG
>JXSR01S068813.1:50460-65580 GCA_000969725.1 Ophiothrix spiculata
CTAGTCCGGAAATGAAATAAGGTTCGCTATTCCGAAAATGAAATTAGGTTCGCCAGTCCGAAAAAATGAAATAAGGTTCGATTTATTGATTTGCAACCCAAATTTTTTTCACTAGCGGACCTTTTTTCATTTTCGGACTAGCGAACCTTTTATTTCATTTTCGGACTAGCGAATCTTTTTTCATTTTCAGACTAGCGAACCTTTTTTCATTTTAAGACTAGCGAACCTTTTTTCATTTTCGGACTAGCAAACCTTTTTTCATTTTCGGACTGGCGAACCTTAGAATTAGTGGACCTTTTTCAATTTCGTACTAGCGGACCTTATTTCATTTTCGGACTAGCAAAGTTTTTTTCAAATTTGGACTAGCCAACCCTATTTTCGGACTGACGGACCTTTTTTCAAATTCAGACTAGCGAATCCTCGGGTATAGGAAAATACGCTTTCGGACTAGCGAACCTTATTTCATTTTCGTATAGTTAGCGAACCTATGGACTAGCGGGCTGTTACCCAGTTGTTACCCCTCCAAGGGGGGGGGGGGGTGGGAGCTCCAATTAATTAATCATGTACGTATGCGTACATGGATGAGGAGAGGGAATGAGGAGGCCTATCTAATATGTTAAAGATTAACCGTAAACTAGGTTTTTGAGTTGACTCTAAAAAAGACATCATAGTACTTTAGACTAGAGTATAAGGCAAGCCCATGATACTTTATCCCCATATATTTCATAGGTCATTTGATTACTATGTCTCAATAGTCACTGGTTAATGTTTCTTCCCTGATCATGTGATCAGTGGCCCCAATTAATAAGCCTTTTTTGAGGTATGGCTGACATTGCACACTCAACTAAACATCTTTTTTGTTTCCCGGGTTTTACCCAAACCAAAGTACGCCCTCTCCAATTGTTATCTTATTTTTACCCATTTGGAATTTAGCGTCCTCTTATTTTGTGACAGCCATTCTTCTAGAAGGCTTATAAATGAGGACACGCAAAGAATGATCCTGCTCAATTATTGATAAATTCTGACATACCAAAAGAAATCGTCCTTGATGTGTGTTACGCTTAAATGTGCTAAGCTTAACGTGTGCATTATTTTTCATTGTGTACATGTCTTCGTTTTTGTCCATATCAAAGTGGTATGTAGGCTAATTGGGGCCATGTTTGAACTGAGTGTCGTCTCTGTTACTCTGTGGTATTGGTCTTATCCCGGGTCCTATATGGTTCACTATGATTTTAGCTCAATTACCAGCCAATTTTGCTAAAAAAGCACTGATTTTACTCTAATTTTGATGCTTTTTAAGACATTTCGTACATTCTGTTGAGATAAATTGTTTAAGTCCATTTTCAGGCCTGCAAATTAGAACGGAAAGATGCTGTCCATCTAAATCGTCAGCAATAAATTCAGTGGCATCAGTAGCACTGTGTACTACAATTATTTTATCAAGTTGTTGACAAATTATGAGAAATAGTGTAAATAAACCATAAAAAATGTTGTGGAACCTTCTATAACAGCAATAAATTAACGATGTTCATCATCTGTTTATACCACAAATATTTGATGGCAGCTTTGTGAATCTAAGGACAGGGTCGGAGCTGTCTGTCCTTGACAATTTGTAGCATGAAAATATAAAATTGATTCCATATCAACATAGAGGTTTTTTTTATGGTTTACGGGTCCTTTTTATGGACCTTTCTAGTATTTTCTTGAATTTTTTTGTATGTTGGGGGAGGGGGAGGGGGGTTGATGCCCTCACTGCACCCTCTGGTTACAGGTTTGTGTTTTTTAAATCAAGAGTATTATTTAAAGAAAAAATAAATAATAAGGTTGCTTGGATTTTTCAACTAAAAGTAAAAAAGAAACAGGCTAATTTGATATGATTTTTCACGATCTTAGAAGCTTTAGCCCTTAGGCCCAAAAAACCCAACATTTGTTCTGTTGCCCTCAAGTGCAATTTCTAAAAAATGGAGTCGGTCGGAATGATTTTTATTATTATTATTATTATTTTTTTAAAGCACCCAACAGTGTCAAAAGTGGGTGTATTTCCAACTATTTTCAACAATAAAATATAAAAAACACCCAATCTGAGTAAAATTGGGTGCTTTCCCAACCCTATTTTTTTTTTTTTTTGACTAATCTATTCCAACATCTATTTTTTTTGCTTTAGGCTCCCAACCAGACATTGCCACTATATACTACTGGTAGATGGATGTGCAATCATAAACCATCACACCAACATTTATTGGGAGCTTTACTATTTCAAGTGTACTCGTTCAGGTGGAAGACCTGGGTATTGATTTTATTTTGCCCGACGTCGTCTCATTGCGATCGATGTGAGAAAATTTTATTGCATTTTTATCAACAGTGCATCTCTGTATTTCTGTGAGTCATTTCCACTGGCTAAACAAAAACACAATCCGTTCTTGGATTGTATCATCCGGTTTTGTGCTTTAATTTATGCGTACAATGTACTTTGTAACAGTTGATGGCTGCTGATACCCTTTTTGATCTATTATAAAATGAAATAAATCCAAAATGATATGTTTCATGATAAATTATGTACATATTTTTGTATCAAGTTTGACGTACTCTGTTGTTACCAGACGTTAAGAAAAGAGGCTGGTATAGAAATGTTTAATTTAAGTGATGTGAGAATAACATGAGGATTTGTGAAATAATATTTTTAATTTATTGCAATAAATCGCTCTTCCTTATCAGGATGGTGTCTCGGGGGGTTTGTGCACTCAAAGAAAAAAATGGTACGCATGCACATCAAAATTGCCCGGGGGGCCCCGTTAAAAAATAAAGTGGTACTCATGCTCCTCAAAATTGCACCCCTAAATGGCGTAAGGTCAGTGAAGATGTTGAAAATTGCACCCCAAATGGCAGAATGACGTAAGTCTGTAATGACTATTTGATAACAAATTATAGGTATTAAAAAGTATACAATTGAAGTTTTTCATTCATTTTTAAATATGAAGTCAATACTTATTTTCTCTTGTTTTAAGAACTTTTTATTCAAAGCATGTATAGCATAATACTTAGCTGACCAACTCTAAGTGAAAAGTGACCCTTGGCCGCAAGGTAACCCAAATTTTAATCCGAAATGGCGTAAATTATGCCGAAAACTACCCCTTTTTCCAAAAATGTAGACGCCACCTATGGTACAAAATCAGACCCTTTTACGCCATTTTTTATGATGAGCACAAGTACCATTTGCCATCTTGAGCGGTCCCCCCGTGCAAAATTCGACCCTAAATGTTGTAATCATGTATACAAACCCTTAATGGTGTAATATATTCAAAATCATACCCTTATATGTAGTAATTAAAATTGACACCTAATGGACAACCCCTTAATGACATATTAAGCGTAAGTTAGCGTAATACACTGAAATGGACGTTCTGCAACAGTGTTACACATTATTCACTGCAATAAAATAAAAAGTGACCCTTAGCGTCGAAAATTACCCTGAAAAGGCACCCCTTTTTCTAAAGACGTCGTTGACATCAATTGGCCAAAATCGGACCTTTTTCAACATTTTTTATAACAAGCATGCATACCAAGCAATGCACTCAGCACCATCCCCCCATCCCCCCACCCCAACCTGGGGATGGTGTTTGGGGATGGAGATCAAATTTCTCTTTTTTTTTTCTTGCTGACATACTACCCCGTTTTCTGTTTGATTTGATTACGTTCTATCTGGCCATCTTATGAATCAAAGTCTGCCCACGAGTGATTCATTTATCATCTACAAAGGATATATAATATTGACCAGTGGTATGTTAGATCTTATCATCTATGTGGTATAAAATTCAATGAATCATTCCTTCGCACTTGAAATCTAATTTCGTGCTAGTCTTTGCCAAATTAAGTTTTAAAAAGCAGTATGCTTTGATAGTAGAGGGGGTTCTAAATTGTATCATGTAAGATTTTAGATAGGTTAATAAACATAATTGTTTGCTCTCCAGTAACATCGTAAATGGTCCATTCTTACTACAGTATGTACACACCTCTCGGGAGTAATCTGAGAGAAATTTGTCAAGAAAGACCACAGGCATAAGGGCATTACATGTGTAGGTCCAGAAGCGAAGGGTGGACTGACCCCCTCTTGTCAATGGTCCTTCTTGATGGATCACTTTCGGCCTGTTTCGGTAGCACATATAACCCCTTAGATTTTTGAGGTGTTTTTTAATTTTGTGATTTATAAATCTGCGGCCTTGCATATGATATGGTATTGTATCTTGCTTGTAACATACACTTACCATAAATTTCGCATAATGTAAATTGCAATCAAATTTCAATAAAAAAAAAGAAGGCCATATATCACTATCATGTTTAAAAGAGAACATTTGAAAGCCTGTTCCTAGTGTAAATATTTGCTCTTATGTGTAATGCAGTAAATTAAGTTTATTGCTTGCCTCTTGGTCTACTCTTATGTGTAATGCAGTAAATTAAGTTTATTGCTTGCCTCTTGGTCTACAGTTTTAGGAGATTAGTAAAATGTGTGAAACATTTGCTATGATCCATGATCTGTTTTAAAAGAAGAGAGTCCTGTGAACAGAGTCTAGTCCGCAAATTGGTTGATTTTCAACCCACAAATTGGTTGATTTTTGTGGGTAACATTAATTCTTTTTACAGTTTTGATATTCCAATTTGCTGTAAGAGACATTGCCCAGCAATAATCCAACAAAATAACAAATGGAGTCTATATGACCTAATTGATTTCTATTCCATTCACAGTGATATTGGACATGAAAAGTTAAAGTGTTTACAGCTAAGTTTTATTTTTTGATGTGTGTAAATTTGATTTTGTTCGGGGGGGGGGGGGGTCCGCATTTATCTAAACCCTAAAGCTGCTGAATCCTAAAAAAATTCTGCTGTCGGAATTGCTGCTGAGACAGCGCCTGGGTTGTGGCATGTTGCTGAATGTTGGGTAGGGGTGCGCGCGAGGTTTGAGTTCAACGTTCAAATGCGTGAAAATATGGATTTTTGGTAATCAAGGATGCAAGGATATAGATTTTGGCTTTTAATGGGTTATGCATCTCCCATGAAGGTATTGATACTGTGCTCCCTTCTCTAGCTGTTGAATTTTTTAGACCTACAGAACAAGTCCATGCAGTTTCATAATTCTAAAGTAAGGTTTGCTCTGAATTGTTCCAATTTTCACCAGAACTATCTTTCAAATCTAGGTTTAATAAGTTAACCTGACTAGGTTACAATGCAAATGCAGCTTCTGGTATTTGTTTGACCCCCTTTCCAAACTTAAAAGTATTGAGGCAAAATCTGCACTGAAATTTGACCTCATTTTATTGGATTTAGAAAGTACACAAATATTTATTAGTTTACACCAGGATGTGCCTGTTAAAGGTAAAAACACTCAAATTTTAGACATTTTTTTCTATTTTCTTTAAAACTAGAATGTGGATTCAACTAAAACGAGTGCTTTTATCTTGTTGCAAGTCGCAAGTAAAGTAGGAAGGCTCTCACTGTTTGATTGAAAGAGAGTGACTGACTCAATAATTGCATTCAAGATGTTCAAGACGATAACGAAATGCTAGTGTATAAGGTCGGCAAATCTGTTTGAAAAAGTAGGCAACTCGATCTGTACTGATTTACAGCAATGTATTTCACACAGAATTTATCCAGCGATATGGGTCGGGTTAATTTCCTATAGATTATATGACTTGAAACAATCCCAATGTGTTGCCAGTATGATTGCTCTATCTTTTCTGTCATCCTCAACCCCAAACAAGTTACTCAGTTGTAGCATATGCAAATGAGGCTCAAGCTTGCCAGACCTGGAGTAAAAGAAGATGCCTGTCACTATCCATCCTGGGGGTGCAGAATTTCCCTCTTCCCCCACCCCAGCTCAAGTAGTGCTCTTCACAAATACAAGTGAGCCCTTCAAAGTTGAGCCAGCAGGCTAGTGTGGGATGAATACTGCAGACTAGTTCCTATGAGCTGGGTTGAGTATGGGATAAAGTAGAATTTTGCTATCAGTTTGCCGGAGTTTGTATGCATGACCGACGGCTAGGCAGGAGTCGGTATGCAGCTTTGACATTGTTGTAGGAGCTCAAATCGGATGTCATACAGAGTCGTTTTAAAGTGAAATCCTCACTGATGTAATAAGGTTTCTCTGTTGAATATACATGTTATAGCAGCTTCTTTGTTGGACTGTATTAAAGGTATTATACGAGATTTCCTCCAGAAAAGATTTGCAAAAAGGTGCTAGAAGGGCTTGCTTGCATTCCCGGGCTTGCGTTACCACTGGTTGGTTATGGCTGGTTTCTAATGGTTGTCTTAGTGTTTTTATTTTCTAATTTTTAGAAATTAGGTTCTGTAAATTCTACTTTATGTTTAAAGCATTTTAATGCTTTAATGTTTTTAAATTGTATTTATTAAAACACTTAATTGAAACAAATCATCAATTATTCACCACTTCTCAGAAGGAAGGTTGAGGGCATGAACTTGTTTTATCCAAATGGCTATCTGTCAGGAAGGACAGAACTGCTGCCTGCTGATTTGAAACAAATGAAGCAGAAGATAATCGCTTTGACAGCATCAAACCACAGACTTTTTTCTCGAAACTCCCATCCCTTTCAGCCAAGTCATTTGCGTAGACCCCAGGTCATTAACAAAGTGATATCCCCTAACCATAATTACAGAAAGTGTTTCACAAATATCATTTCATTTGCAATCATGTTTTTGCCGAAATCAACACTTGTTTTCTTTTCACTGCCTCACCTGGTGCTGTTAAAACAACAAGTAAACGACCAGGTTGTCATGCTGATGGGATGCCAGTTCTGTTTTATCTCCTTATCTGGGGTGGGAAGTTCTATGAACTTGGATGTTGGAGCTCATAATACCCTGAGGCTGAAGTTGAGCCAACTTCCTTAGAAGTCCCATGCAGGCCTAATGGGTAGGTAATGTTGGAGCCACAGGTTGTCAAATCCCATTCTGCTGTCAAATGTGAATGAAACCAGAGGAAGGTTGGTCAGTTGAACTTGAAGGGTTGCATTGTCAGTGTATTCAATGGGAGGAATAACATCAAGTTCAAAGTTGAATGAACTTCTACAGATTTGACCTGAGGTGAAACTTTCAATATCATAATCATTGTATGTAAATCTATCTTCATATGGATTTTTTTGTTCAAAATGAATTTGCAAAATTCACCATTTTATTTTATACTCTATTGTACGTCTAAAGTTGCTTTATAAACAATGAAATAGTAGGTCTACATGTCTTCAAAAGAAACAGGGACAATGGAATGTTATCTCTATAAGCCTATGTTCAAACATAGTAGTCATGACTAGAGCGAGATAGCTTAGCAGTTGCATTCACACTGGGAATTAATGGGACTTAAAACTAATGGTGCATCAATTTTGATCATGAGCGATACATTTTTGTGTTCTGTTTTGCGCTCACACTGGGAATTTGCTCGTGAGCGGCTCACGGGCTAGACTATAGTCATGACCAAATTCTTTTGTGTGAACATGCCCTTAGTTTCTACATGAATGTTTTTGTAAAGAAAATCACTGTTTCTAATGATATTGGTCACCAATCAGTTACTGCCAATCACCCTTTCTAGAGACCTATTTGCCCTCTCGAGTCTGCTTTGACGTTATCATTTGTTTGCAGGGGCGTAACCAGTGGGGTGTCCGGGGGCAGCTTGCCCCCCGGACCCAAAAGAATCGGGAAGGAGAGTAAAAAAAATGGGAAGGGAAGGCTCTTGAGTCTTGCCCCCCCAGACGGTCAAAGCTGGTTACGCCCCTGTTTGTTTGGAACCAGTGTTGGGCTAATTTTGCAAGAAATGACATCAGTACCTCTGCATCATATATTGACCATGCTTAGAAATAGTTGCCTGGCATTGACACTGTGCAATATTACAATTTATGAATAGACGATGGAAAAAACTCTCTCCCTAGGACTCTCTCAAGAACATTAAAGGGACATTGGACAAAATTTCAAAATTTTATTTGTGGATGATTTACATTTCATATGTTAGAAAATAACAGTCAAGTACCAGATATCGGGAAAATTTTGATCAAAAGCTTCAGAAAAGACAAAAATTTGAATTTTATTTTGTTTGTTGATCTTGGGTATGAGGCTATTCTCTGAATGTATTTATTGATGCTATATATCAAGAAAGAGCCAAAGATTTGTTTGTAAAACATTTGTTTCACACCATAGATTACATATAGGCCTAAATCAAAAGAAATTTGGAGTTTGCCCTAGATCTCCTGAAAAGGCAAATTTTTAAAACTATAGAGGGTAGTATTTATCGTTGTCGACAACGATAATTAAAAATACGAGAATATCTAAATATTTTGATATACAAGATTTGAATTTAACAATAAAACTTTGCATGCCGTCATTATTACCACTAATACTTCAAATGATGCAAAAATCTCAAAATGTTCAGGGAAAGGTTTGGGGATGATGTTGATCTGGTCTAATGCCACTTGATAGATACGCAACTATTTGACCTTGGCAGTGTAATGAACTTATGTCTTGATAAAATCACACAAAACCAAGGATTGTGCACAAGGTTGCTGTTGGCAAAATATTTTGACCAAATAAGTGCCTTTTTACAGTTTTTACAGTGCAAGTATTTTTAAATCTTTCTAGAACTCTCTCTAAAATATTCACTAAATGCCATGAATTTAATTAAAAAAAAATCAAAATCTTTCAGCTTCTGAGGGGGTAACATCCCCCCTCAGAATCCCCCTGTGCAAATGTCTTCATATCTGTCTAGAATTCTCTTTGATGTATTCCCCAAATGCCACAAAAACAATTCAAAAATCAAAAATCTTCCACCTTCTTAGGGGGGAACATCCCCCCTCAGACTCTCCCCTGTGCATATATCTTTTATATCAGTATAGAATTCTGTATAAAGTATTCACCAAATGCCACAAACTCAATTCAAAAATCAACATTTTTCAGCTTCTGAGGGGGAAACGTCCCCCCCCCCCCTCAGACTCCCCTTCTGCATATATCTTCATATCTGTCTAAAATTCTCTTTAAAATATTCACCAAATGCCACGAAATCAATTCAAAAATCAAAAATCTTTCAGCTTCTGCGGGGGAAACATCCCTCTGTGCAAATATCTTCAGATCTGTCTAGAATTCCCTTTAAAGTATTCACCAAATGCCATGAAATCAATTCAAAAATTAAAAATCTGTCAGCCTCTTCTTTAGTCGTCAAATCCGCCAACTTTAGTTGGCAAATTTAGCTGGTACCCCCCCCCCCCCATCAAAATGCTTCTGGCTACGGCCCTGATAATGGGGTGTCACTTTTTGCGACTGCACCTGCATTCAGAAAAAACAAACCATGATTAGGGGCGCACCATTTGATTCTCAGGGGGGGGGGGGCATGGAAGTTTTTTTGAAAAAAAAAACATTTCACCACCTTAAAAATCTTGACCCAAAGATGAGCAAGAAAAAAAACACCTTTACCCAACTACTACAAGGTAAAGAAAAACATAAAAAACCTATAAAAAAACTTTGCCGAGGGCGGCAAAAAAAAGAAGAACAAAAACTTGACTCGACACCAACTTCCATGCCCCCCCTGAAAATCAAATGGTGCGCCCCTTACCTTTCTTCAAAATTCTATGGTCATAAACTGCAAAAATTAAATTTGCATGGCCAGACTTTTTTGAACCAATGTGTTCAGGTTTGGCACCTGCTATGTGTTACTGATTATGGTACACTTGTGACACACGAGGTGAGATATTTAAAGCAATACTATAAAGTGTTAAAAATGGAGTGCCCCTTTCACCCATGACTTTGGATTTTATTAGCTTAGGCCACCTTAATTTAATAGTTAGTCTTAAAGTCCCCCCGCGCATTAATAAAATCACCCGGTTTAATTCTAGCTGAATGTATAAATTTCATTTTTTTCCTTCTTAATTTTGTTGTCAATATCCACGTCAGGCTAGAACTAGTACCGTTCCCTAGATCACCCCTCCTACGGATCGCCCCTCCCACGGACCCAGCAATGAGCCCAGGCAACGGGCACAGCGCGCTGCCTGGGCTTTCAGCACACTTTTGATTGTACTGCAGAAGGTAGTGGACAGCTCTGAGCAAGAGCTACGTCAGGCATCATCCATCTAAAAACAAAACAAAAAAAATTATGCACAGTTGGATTTTAAATTTTCACAGTGCAAACCACGCACTTCTGTGCTCGATGTTTAACACACGCAAAATATAATTTTACGAACACCGTGCGGATTTTAGGTTAATATATATATTTGGATGTCATGATTTTTCCCACCGGTATTATCCATAGTAGCATTGGAGCAACATAAAACTGGGATCCTAAATATAATCGCTGTTTACTTCCAGGTTTTTATTTCTGTTATAAACATGAAATAGTCAGGGAAAAAAGGCAACATTTGTTTGTGCATAAATGTTTGTGCAAATACATGAAATACTAAATATCCAATTTCTACAATATGCATGCAACTAATTTCAAATGATGAATAGCACCACCAATATAAAAATCTCAAACAGTACACTGAAAATATTCTATATTGATCCAAAATGAGCATTTATTTACAAAAATAAAGGAAATTAAATTATGAAAACAGATTTATCAGTACCAACATATAATTGATATAACTAATTAAAACATAGTACCAGGAAGTACATTTCTTGTAAGAGTGTATTTTTGCCAAATATTGATAAAATAAATGACCCCATTACAGTTGTAATAATTTCCAAGTTGGCATTTTGATAACAAGCAACAATGCTTGTGGTTGGGAGGGTGTGGGGAGTAGGAGGGGGGAGGGGATAAGGTACTGAATTGAGGGAGAGGAGATTATTTGTTAGACAGATGATCCATTTTGTTTAAAAAGAACTCTTTTCTTGAACAGAAACATTTAGGCCCCTAATGTGCACATCTGATGAAGGCATTGAACATTCTACAACCTGGAAAAGATGAGGGGATTGGGGATTGCAGAATCCTAGTGTGGTAGACTGATGTATAGTATGTGTCACTGTGTCTACTTAATCATCACCTATAACACAATCCCAGTCCAGCTTGTACATATGATGTATTCTCACTGGCTATGCCATGTTGACTATATGGCATCGTCATTCTAGCATCTCGTAAGTCGGTGACAACAAAAAGTCGTCATTTCAACACTTTGCTTAAGAAGGATAGTTAGCTGAAATCTGTGAAATTCTTGGCTCAGATTAGTTTGTGTAAAGTGATGACCTACTGACATAACCTATGGCATAACCTAAGTGTTCAGAATAACATGGCACTGATGATACAATGCAAAAGAAGATGTTGGGACATTCCCATCATGCCTTGCTTTCAATAAGGATTTTTTGTGCAGGTTGTCATGAAAGCCTAGACGCTATGACCCCACCGTAGGTCAATGTGCGCAGCATGACTAAACTATATCTTGGGTCATCAGCATGATTTCGCCTTGTATTGTGTACGGTCATGTATGGATATTACCTCTAATATCTTGGTCAAAAAAAGATCACCGGGCGATTACGACCGTGCATATAAATTTTTTAAAAACCTAATACCCTTGAACATATGCGCAGTGGCTACAGAGCTGCACTCTGTAGCTAGGCGCTTCTACAAACTCAAACTTCCACATCCATTCTCACCCAACAAACCCCACCTAACTTTAACATATCTGGGTATTAGTGATAAAGCATATCTGAAATTCAAAATTGGGATGAGGTGTGCTACTTGTGTTGTTTCAACACTAATACTTTTCATGACAAGCTGTACAAAAAACTATCATTGATGAGAGCAAGGCATGATGGGAAGCCCATGATATTTTCCCTGTAGTGCATTAGTGCTTTAAAAGAGCTGTGGCAGAGGTGGGGAGGGAAAGAGGAAGAGAAGAACATAGTGGAATATCCTAATGGTGCCAGGGGATTAAGAGTGCATGAAATATTTTTGGTTGGTTTTGCATGCATGCCCTGCTAAACTTTTTTGAATATATTCACTTTTTCAATAAATATTTCAAAAAATCAAATTCTTCATTTTATCTCTTGCCTTTTCGCCTCTATAAAAACCTTTAGCAACGTAATATGGCTGTGAACATTATTTAAATCTGACAGTGATATGATATCCAAGATGGCAGTTAATCAGGCTAATCATGTTTGCATTTTCAAAACATTGAGTGTCAAAATCCCAATTATGAAGTCCCTCATAATTCCTTAAAATTGGTAAAATAGACATTTTATTCTGAAAATATGGCTTATTGACCTTGATATGTTTAGAAGTGATCCAATATTTAGCAACAGAAAAGTGATAAGAGGGTTGACCATTTTATCAAAGAACTTGGAAAAACCTGACTACGCAAATGAAAATATAGTTTAATAATATATTTGGATTTGTCTAGAAAAAGGGTTTTAAGGTGTTTGGTCCACGCGCCGTTCATGCGTACCAGTACGCGCCAGTTTCCGAGTTGGTAAGTCCCGCAATACGCATGCGCATATTCTCTGAGTAGTGTTTTGAAGCTAAAAATGGCCATATTTTAGTATTTTTCTGGAAAATTAGGTCTGTGACCCCCAATTTTTATCTTTTTATTTGAAAGAACATACTTGTGTGCAACTTTTATAAATAAAATAACAAAATTACTCGAGCAGATTTTTTGAATCAACACTAAATAATTTCACTTTTGCCACATTTCCCATAGACCCCTGTACTAATTTGTCCCCCAAAACCTCCAAAAATGGTGTTTTTAAACAGACTCTCATGCAAAAACGAGTCCTGTGACCCCCAATTTTTTTTTTTTAAATCGGTTCTACATCGATAAAATATCATTCATGCCGATTTATACTAAAATTGCTCGAGCGGATCTCTCATGGACCAAACACCTTAACATTTACATAATGTAATGTGTCTAATGGATCATTCCCCTTGGAAAGAGAGAGAGAGAGAGAGTGTATAAAGCGAGAGGTATGTGAGAGCTTTTCATGTCCAACCCCTCCTGGCTATATCATACATCTTAGCTTACCCTCATCATGAGTAAGAAGCCAGAAAATTCTTGAGACAACAACTTGGGGGTTGTTTTACATAATTACATTAAGCTCAATTTTAGTCGAGATGAACCTGTAATCGAAACCTGTGGAGGAGTTTAGTCTTTCTCACAATCTGTACAATGATTCAGATCACGGAAAGATAGAAAAAAATGAAATGTAGAGATTTGGAAGGAGACAAAGAGGTAGAGTTTAGTGGTCGTATCAATTTGATTAAATTGATTGAGCTGAGATGGGATATGTTTATTAGCGATATGAATGGGGGCAAGATATTCGCAATCTTAGCTCAGATTTGTAATATGACTAGGACATAAGATACGAGTTTGGCCATGTGAAAATAAAAGCATGTTTTACATAATTCCTGAGCACAACACTTTCTCAAGATTTTTTTCCATAACTTTTTAAAATGCAAACTTGAAGATAATGGCATAGCAAAATAATCTTTAGCTTCATGCAGAGTGCTTGATGAAATGTAGATGCAATTACAGAGTAAGTCTTGTACTCAAAGTTCATGTTGTGTTCGATCTTTGGACAAAAGTAATTTATCAGATTCATTAAGAGATGAGCAATATCATTTTTGATATGAAGTATGCTACAATACAACCATGTATAATGTAAAGATTACACACATTTATCAAGGGTAGGAAAATATATCAAAAAATTGTGAGTGGCCCATGTGCCTGACCCCTGTGACTTTTAAAATTTGTAAGGAAAAAGAATGGGAAAATCTTAGATGCCTATCGATAAGTTTGAATATTATAAACATAGGCTTCCCCCTTTTTTAGATTTAGTCTGTGATGTTTTTTGATTCAGTTGAGTTCCATATTTATCAAAATACAATTTAAACAAATTCAAACACATATATCTACAGACAGAAATAGCAAAGAGGAAAGAAAATGTGTCTTTCAGTGTGCTGTGTCCTTAGCAGTAAAGATGTGCTATATATATATACAATATAGCAATGTTTAAATAAATAGCAACTTCTATAACATTAAACCAGAGCTAATAACATTAAGTTTTTTTACAAAAACTATTTTATAATGGGAATTAAATATTTTAGAAATGGACCATTTGCAAAGCTATTCTCTTAAAATTAAAGGCATGTGAAAATCAACCGGACACAGGTAGCTGTAAAATCTGTAGTGAGCCCTCACTCTGCTAGTGTGCGTGTGATGATGACAAGATAGTGCTGGAGGGGCTAATAAATTTGACCAGGCTTATTGTTGTAACAGCTGATGTTATGATGAAGATGACACTTGCCTCAAACGAAAGCTCTTCACCCTCAAGTGTGAGTGCTGTTGAATTCAAATCATGTTTGACCATATCTTGTGGTGACCTGACCTTAGGGATGATTGAAGAAACTCACTTGTCTGTCATTTGTTTGAACCCAGCTAGAAAATTGCTATTGGGATGTCTGTGAATAACCTTTATCAGATGACATATGGAATGGGTGAGTGGGGATGTGTGTGTGTATGGGGGGATGTGGGTAGGTGGGGTGGGTATGTTTGTGTGTTGGGTGGTGCGGGAATGTATGAAGTAGAGGGGGTGCAAAATCAGGAAAAGGTATTTTACTAGTACTGTAGTTAGTGATAGTCATATAGTTGAACATTATATTTTAGCAAATAGCAAAAGGGTAACATTATGAGTAACATTATCAATGTTTAACTTTGTTTTCCAGGAGGGTCCTCCAGTGGGTGGGATGGGCGGTCCTTCTGATAGAAAAAAAAGATGAATGCTTGGAGTAAATCCTACTGACATAAACATGTACTGGAAAACAACAGTTGGACCCTTTATCTTGAAAGTAATACTGTGCCCTCAATTACAGTTTTAAAAGAATTGTTTTCCTGTTGGGTACCTACCTTCAAATCAAGTCCTATTGTCACATACAAGTCTGATATTAAAGGGGCAATTCTTGATTCACTTTTCACCCTCAAGGTCACCTCTATCAAAAACGAGTTTCTTAGCTTAAAAGAATCCTCACCTGGTATATGTTTCGATCCCCAAACCATTTTGTCATATATGCTTGCGTTTTTGAGAAAAGTGAGAAAATGTGTCATTTTCTAATTATTGTCGGGGCCCCGACAATAATTACAACACAGTAGCCTATGG
>JXSR01S068813.1:68691-78793 GCA_000969725.1 Ophiothrix spiculata
AAAGATCGACCTCCCGACCATTTTTCACTCATTTTAAACTTCAGACGGCTGTAGCTCAAAATCGGCCTTGCCGACAACTTGTACCTTTTGATGTATTAAACACGTCACATATATGCACTGACATTTTATGAATAGCAAATAACCTATGAATAGTGAACCTTTTGAATAATGAGTGGATCCCCAGTGACCAAGACTCTTTTTTATACCTCCGCCAGAGGCATTATGTTTTCTGGTTGTCCGTCCGTCTGTCTGTCCGTCCGTCCGTCCAGGCTCGTTTTTCGGAACTGGTGAGGCGTATAGCGATGCAAGTTGGTGGAGTGGTGTTAAGGGTGGCTAGTAATTTTCTCTGAAAGTTTTGGCGCAAAATATGCAAATTTAGTCGTTTTTTCAGCAGAAAATATGCGATTTTTTGAGGTCGGCCGTGGTCTGCTGTCTGTCCGTCCGGGCTCGTTTCTCGGAACTGGTGAGGCGTATAGCAATGCAAGTCGGTGGAGTGGTGGTAAGGGTGGCTAGTAATTTTCTCTGAAAGTTTTGGCGCAAAATATGCAAATTTAGTCGGTTTTTAAGCAGAAATTATGTGATTTTTTGCGATTTTAGGGACTTAGGCTGAAATCCAAAAGGGGTAAATTTCTTAACTCTACCCCTTCAAAATGTTTACCCCACCTTATTTTGATTTGCGCACCACATATACGAAAATCGGCTCGATCGGCCATTTAATTAACGAATACGATGCGTTTTAAGATGGCGCTCTTACATGTAATCCTATGGAATGTCAGTTGATAAACTTGGCCATATCTCCTAAACCAAGCAGAATTTTATTCGGAGCATATCTCCGAAACCGCATGCCCTACGTTAATGATATTTGGTGATTGGGGATAGAGCTGCGCTTGTGCCAGCTGCAATTTGAGCGCAAAATATGCTAATTAAGCATCTTATTTGCATAATTTATTCATAAAATGTTGCTTATTTTTCAACTTTGTCCGATTTCAATGGTTAAGGTGTCAAATTGTTCGTCATGGACCAGCGATCAAAAGTGTCAATGGTGACCCCATCGCCCGACCTTTCCCTAGGGGTCAAAGGTCAAAAGAAAGGTCAAAATTTCAACTTTGTCCGATTTCAAAGGTTAAGGTCTCAAAATGTTCGTCTTTGACTAGCGATCAAAAGAGTCAATGGTGACCCCATCGTCCAACCTTTTCCTGGGGGTCAAAGGTCAAAAGAAAGGTCAAATTTTCAACCGATTTCAAAGGTTAAGGTCTCAAAATGTTCGTCTTGGACCAGCGATCAAAAGTGTCAATGGTGACCCCATCGTCCGACCTGAAACTGGGGGTCAGTCAAAAGAAAGGTCAAATTTTCAACCGATTTCAAAGGTTAAGGTCTCAAAATGTTCGTCTTGGACCAGCGATCAAAAGTGTCAATGGTGACCCCATCGTCCGACCTGAAACTGGGGGTCAAAGGTCAAAAGAAAGGTCAAATTTTCCTTAGTCCGATTACAAAGGTTGAAGGCGGAGGCATCGTGATCGACACTCTGTGTCGAGAACCGCGCGGCCCGAGAACCGCGTATTCTAGTTTTTTATAAATGCAATATTTTCACCCAACTTGTATGAATTGTATGTTCTGTTTGTGAGTGTGTGACTTGACCTTCAGGGAGAATAGGGATTAGATAGCGATTATGGCTTCATGATTCCCTGTCCTGGCTGAATCAAACGATCACACATGGAATCATATGAATGAATCCCAAATTCAATACAAAAATCACAGGACTTTAGTTGAACTTTCTTCATAATTGAAGAAGAAAACTTTTCAAATGACTCAGAGCAGGATTAAAACTTCAATTGTTCATATAACTATTCAGTTTTTGTTGAATTTATTCTTGCAGAAATCCATTGCAATAAGATCATACAGGTTATGTACTTTTGACAATGGAGGTGTTCTTATCATGTTTGATTTGACATTATTCCGCTAAATTGTTGGCATTATTACACGTAATTGTCGTAGTCAGCTGGAAGCCTTAGATTTTTTTTGTCTTATTTCTCACTAGTTCAGCATATTGGGGTTTTAAAAGGTAACCGGTCGGGCTAAACAATTGCTGCAAGTTATTGTTCTTGTCAAGATCAAATACACACATTTAAATCCCGAGTTCATGTGATGTAGCATGCTGTAACACATGTATGGTTTTGTACCTGTGTACTTTTGTATGTTCATATGTCTTTAATAAACTCAAGATCATGGTGTGGTTTCGTATTATACGCAAGTCTGTAGCTATAGCTAGGGGGTGCAGGGCATAGGACAACACCAGAATTGGCAAAAAATGCCAAAAAAATCCATTTGTTGCTGCAAAGCAGCCCAAAAATGGTCTTTTACCTGAAGGATAAGGGGTTTAGGTCCAAATTGGTCTATTTTTTAGGTTTCACACTCACGTCTGCACCTAGCTCTGGTTCAGAGTTAAAAATGATAGTTTTCAAATAGTTCTGAGTTGAAATAAAAGCTGATAAATTTTTTATCTTCAAATATTTTTGAGTTGAAATAAAAGCTGGTATTTTTTAGGAGTTTAGGAAGAACATAAACATTTCAAACCTGTCAAAATTACATTGCATCTGCTCTTTTCAGAGTTGTTTGTATGGAAAAAAATAGCAAATTTTCCCCTTAAAATAGCTGTCATTTCAAAACTACAAATTCAACCAAGCTGTAGAACACATTTTTGAAGAGGTATTTCTTTCTTCTTTGTAGTCATGCATAGTTTGATTTTTCTGATTTGTAGTTTTTGGGCAAATTTTACTTTTATGAACCTTCTTCTCTACATGAAATATGCAAAAAAGTCAATTTTTGGTTAAATTTTGACAAAAAAGGCTCTGTATGACTTCTCAGAGGCTGGATTAGATTCCTAGAACACAAATTTATTTTAACTACACCTATCTTTAACACTTACATTTATAAAAAGTTGTTTTCATGTTGGTCATTTAGTTTCTGGGCGAATTTGATAAATGTATCAGTAAAATTTAACGCACGTTTCTATCTGCCAAAATCCAAGAAGGCTATCAATAAAATGTGCAAACTAGGCAAATTTGTGCATTTTTGCTCTGTTTTTCATTCATTTTAATATTGGATATCGTAAGGCTTTAGTTTAAAATAACACTTTTAGTTAAAAAATGATTTTTAGTGTACTTCTCCTCTAAATCCAGCAATTAACCCAGAACTTTACAATATGAATTTGACTCTAAATGAAGTTTGCATCGCAATATAAAAAATAGCAATATAACAATACACTCCCTGTCTAAAGTGTTTCTGCATGCTTTAATACGGGCAAAACCGTAATTATTATATCAAAAGACCAAGACTCTTAAAAAAATCATGTTTTTTATAGGTGCCTAATGTATCCAATATATATAATCTATGTTTCCTCTGATATTTGATTTTCCATAACATAAAAATGCCCGATTTCCTGGACCATATACAAATACACCACACACACTTTTTGATAAGTACCTATGTAGTTTATTATTCAATGCTCGTTATCACAGTGTAGCCGTAGAGAACATTTCCAAGTTATGAGTTTTTCAACAAATGTGCAGTTATGTATTTAAACTCTGTTTTATGTGCAGAAGAAAGTATACAGTATGTTTAGCACACCATATTTTCAAATGCGGTAAATGCAATTCTTGTTGAGTTTTTTAGATCTATGTACGTAAAATATAAATCTGAAAAAATATGACGCAAATGATGAACAGTTCTCGAGATATGGCTGGTTTTAAAGGTTTTGTGCGCAAACACTTTTGACCGGGAGTGTATGTTGATGGTGAATGGTCACAATTGTCAGTGCAGTGAATTTGATGCAAAATCACGTTAATCTAGAACCCTGTGAACACACTTGCAATACAAGCTGGTGTTAGGATTTAATTCTCGTAATTGTACAATTGCTTAAAGGCAAAATAAAGGACAGCTTTTCAGAGCCAGCGAGCGTGTCAAATCAACGCAACCATTACTGTTTTTATTCGGTAGCATACAAAAGGCCCCTGGTTAATGTTTCTATTCATAGTTGCAGCAGTTTTACAATAGAATGTTAAAGAGTATGGTGTGTAATACCAGAACGATTATGTATTATACATTAAATGTCATGGAATTAATCAACTAAATTCATTTTCGAAATTGATTGAAATAAAACCTGACTGAATCCATCATATAAGAGAATTTATTTCAATGAGTTTCTTTCTTCCCCTTTATACCCTCTTTTTCATTTCTAGTCCATGTTAGAAAGCATCTTTGTTTTGATTGGCTGCAGGATATGTAATCTTTTTGATGAGATCTTACCAAAGATGTCCACACAGACTACTCAAATGTTTGACCAGCGAGATTACTTGCCGCTTTATTTTCTTCAATTCATGAACGTTTGGACGGCTGAAATTGTTGAGCATTACCGGAGGGTGTGCTTAAGGATGCGTGCAGCAGTTCAAGTGTGGTTTTCTCACTAAATGGAATGTCATTTGGCAAAGTCAAACATTTTAAATGATAGGTTTAGTCTGTTTTGATGTCCATCGCGTTTTAGATATTGCCTTTGTAATTTTGCAAGCAAGATTTCCCTAGAGTCAGATAAAGATGAGCATTTTAGATTGTCTGTGTTTGCACAAAAGGTGTTTCCCGTCTGCTCTCCGAAAGAAAATTGAAAATGGATTAACTGACCAAAGAAATGATGATCCAAGATGGCGATAAGATGGTCTTAACCCTGGAGATCGAAGATGGCGATAAGATGGTCTTAACCCTGGGTCTTAAACATGTTTTATCACACTAAACATTTTGTAGTCTGTCTAGAATTAATTACTAGTAGATTAACATTTTAGAAAAAGTATAATAGAAAATCACAATGAAACTATTATGCCTTTGACAAAGGAGATGTTGGAAACATCATTGCTGATTTCTTTTCATATTTGAAATGACAGAGAATTCCCTTTGTACCTCCATATCTTAACCCATTCACACTCCTTGTTACAAAAGAATCACTGGCTCTAAGGGTTGGTTCAAATTTTTTGGCAGACAGAATATTCTATGCAACAACTATCCGTGTTTAAATTATTTCCCCTTATACCCTAATGCACCTTGGGATTAGAACAGGGATTAGATGATATCGTGTAGAATATTTTTTTATTCGCCACCGTGTCGCATATTCTATCATGAAATAGTCGTTATTACATAGATATGCGTGAGATTTTATTGAATAACGAATAAATATTGCACAAAATTGGCATAAAATATTCTATGGGAAGAAGTAACTAAGAACCGACCCTAACTCTGGACCAAATTATTTCCAATTGCCATCAATTATGTTAAGAGTATCATGTTTAATTTTAGGCTTATGGATCAAATTAGGCTCAGCATTTAGTTAAGATTATGGTTTTAGAGTTGCAGCATGCTTGTTACACAGTTTGATTTTTTCTCCAAATTCCCCAAAGGGTTTATGCAGTCATAGACAAAACCTAAACCTATTTGTAATTTTTACTATAAAATAGTCACTGGAAAGGTGTTGTGAAAAGGTATAATTTGATTGCTTTGTAAAAGATCAGGCGAATTATGTATCGTTAGCAAGTATTGCAATCAGAATACAAGTTATAATGTTGCTAGCTTTATGATAGCTTATGATTTAGCTTTATGATAGCATATGATTTAAAAACACATGCTCATTTCAGAAAACTGTAACCCAAATGATCACTTTCTAGGAGATTTGAATTCTGATAACTTGTATATTGTGACGTGTTGAAGAGTACACTGTTGATGAAGTGATGTGAGGTCAAACGGAAGAAGTTCAATGATGGTTAGAGGGAATGGAAGTCAGCAGTGACGGAGGAAAAGATGCTACAACATATGATGCAAAAGCCTGATTACAAGCTCACAGGAGATTTACCCAGTCTTGCTTAAATAATAATAATAATAATAATGTACAGCTTTGTTATAGCGCTACCAAATTTGTGAACAAATTCTTAGAGTGCTGCTGCCTATTTACGCTGCCGTCAGGAAATCGTCACAATCAGATCACAACAAGGTGAGGTGCTTAGTTGTGACCTGGTATGGCAAAATCAAACACGTTTAGTTCGGATGTTTACATGACAGAAAAATCTCATTTATTGCATTTTCATATATTTTTGAAAAACAAAAAAAGTCATCTTGAAAGACACATTTTATGTCATTTTAGTGATTTCATATTGGTAGGTCATGCTTTTCAACATCAGTTATTTTGTGATTGTACAAAATAATAAGCATTTTCTAAATATATTAATTATTTTGGTGGGAGTGAAGAGAATTGAATAATATATAAATGAAAATTTAATATATTTTCAACAGCTTTAACCGTCAAGAGACATGATTTCGGCTGTAGCTGAGAGAACCCCCCCCCATTTATTTCTTAGTAAAAATAGGATGATTTCTTACTGAAATCAAGAGGATGCTCCTTGCTTTTAACTTCAGCTGTATTTATTTCGCATTTTCTTTCTGTTAGCACATGACATTTTATAAAATCAGTTTCAAATAATTTTATTTACAAAACTCCTTCAGGTTTTGTCATAACGATTATGTTTTATGATCAAATATAAACTTTCGATACATATAATGTCTTCCATCATGATTCACTACTGGATGAATTAGTTAATGTTTTACTTTTGTGTGGCTTCAGAAACAAGCATTCTGTTTATTGATATACATTTGTCGGTAATATAATTTATAAAATTGTTTGCTAACGTATCATAAATCTTATTACAGATCTCACATATAGAAAAATATAGAGGTCGTCCGAGTGAGTAGTCGCTATGTGCTCGAGGCCTATTGATTTCCTGGCAAAACATCTGCACTCGCATGTTAAAGGGAAGCGCTGTGTATGAATGGTTGAAGAAAGTCGAAATGTGATGACTTTGTACGTCAGCCATGCAGGGTTTCTCTTGCACTGGAGGCAGGTGATTTCTGGGCTTAAGTGGTTAAGCTTATACTGTCGCTATTAAGATTGCGAAAATCACTTGGATAATGCCTGACCCTATGACATTTTATGATAATAGTGTTAGTGGACTATTAGGATGAGCGATAGTTTGACTTAATTTAAAAGCATCGATGACATTGACATTTTCGTTTATAGAAAAATATTTTTCCTTTTAATGTAAAATTTAATATGGTTGTGAATGCACTTTATCATAAGACTTTGATATGATTTGATTTTTTTAAAGTAATTTTCTAAATATTATTTTTTTTTTAAATAAAAAATATATTACTTAGAAACAAAAAAACATATGACATTAAAAAAAATTCTTGAACATGCTATACTATGAAGATAAAATTTAGCGAAATTTAATTTATCAGCAATTTTGCTGGGATTTAATTTCACTAATTTAGAACATTTTGCATTAGTTTCAATGGTAAATAAAATTTTAGCGAGGGATTTAATTTAGCGAATTTGCAATCTAGCGAAATTAGCAAAATTAAATCCCTAGCGAAAACTAGTCACTTTACAGTAAATGGTCTGAGAGTTAACTAAACTTATTAGTTTTATCAAGTATGATGAACATAGTTAATTTGTTTTCCTGAGAAAAACAACAAAATGTGTCATTTTGTCATTTTTGTCAGGACTCAAGTAACGTATGCCGACAGTAATTACAAAACAGTTAGCCTATGGAGATTTATAAAAAAAATACTGTTCCTGATCATGTGTACTCTCATTCATCTGGGTTGGTTTCGAATGTTATGTAAATCTAGGCAACCAGAACTAACTACTTACTCAGAGCAACTGATGTCGCGAGCGAAACCATCGCCATCAGCTGGGTATGGGCTGTGAACCCTGCTGAAAGGTATTAGTTTCACTTGCAACGTCGGTAGTTCCAAGTATAGTTCTGGTTGCCTATAAACAACCCAGCGGAAGGGTGATGGTTTTGCTCGCAACGTCGTTCAAAGTAGTGCTGATTGCCTAGATTTACATAATATTCTGAACTGTAAACTCCTAACTTAAAAATGACAGGACTTGACAAACATCCCCTAACCAACTATTGATCAATGTTGTTGCTATCAGTGCTTTGAAAGGTCATGGAAAAGCTGATCAACAATTCCATGTAGAAACATCTGGAAAACTATAAGCTAATCTCTGACCAACAGTTTGGCTTTAGAGCAGGTCACTCCACCTGTGATGCCCTCACATACTTTGCTGAACGTCTCTCCAATACCATCAACACATGGTAGAAGCCTGCGTCGTATGTCTGGACATCAGCAAAGCATTTAGGTCTCTTGGTTGAAATATGTGTCCCGCAGCGGCAAAAGGGTGCAGTTGTCGGCTCCTACATGTTGCTCATTGTAGCATATCTGATGCATACAAATAGCATACATCAGATATGCTACAAGGAGCAACATGTACGAGCCGACAACTGCACCCTTTTGCCGCGGCGGTCCACATATATGCCCTTGGCTTTGCGGACTAATTGCTTCACTGGTTGGCATCTACTTACCACTAAACCACTCAATGAAGGCAAAGAAAAGTAGCAAATCTTCTAGCATCATCAATGCAGTTGTTCCTCAAGGCTCAATTCTTGGACCCCTCTACTGGTATATTCAAAGTCTGTCGAAATGCATGGCTCGGTGTCCACTGATGCATAGTCGTTATCTGTGTGGTGCATTGTTCTCACACACATAATCATACCAGAAGACTATGCAGTAAGTTGATGATGAGTGATGCAGGAATTGTGCAACATTTAGAATTAGGCTACTTTTTGGAATGTCCTGTTTGGAGCTGCAAAGTGCAAGACTGTCATTATATCAAATCTTCAAGATGTAAAAGACAAGAAACCATGCCTGCCTCCAATTCTTTGGCACAAATTTAACAGAAACTGAGGCTGTTGAACTACTAACTCTGAATAAGAACCTAGCTCACCTTCTAAGCATAATCTTACCAGCAAGGCTAAATCAGCAACTCAGCACACTGGTCCTCTTTGCAAAGTTGCTGATGAGCTATTGTTTATTCTGGTTGAACAGCCAAGAACCGTCAGGCAACCGCCCGTTGAGTTTAGAAGCATCCCCTCGTTCAAACCTGCAGCCACAAGAGATCCTTTGTTCCATCAGCGGCCCACATCCGGAATTCTCTACCTGAATAAATTCCATCTTAAGAAAAGAGGACTTGCTTTAAAAAGGAGGTAAACCACTATCTCGTCAAAGGCCTGATAATATGTCATAATATATATGACATAATATGTCAGCACTATAATACTTTATACTCTAGTACTTTAGTGTACTGCTTAAATGCATGTTAAGCATTCAACAGAAATAAAAAATGGTTAATTTGAATCAAATGAAATTTCAGTATGTATTAATTTTATGTTCATCTTTTAATCTAGGTAAACAACAGGACTGAGGTTAAAGCCAAATCATAATCATGAATCACACCCTTAATTGTTGGTTATGTGTTATGTCAATCTGTAGTAACCTAAAAAACATTTTAATTGCAGAATTTTAGTATAAGCTTTTCCGAACCACATCATAAAATATTTAAAAAATAAAACATAAATTGGTTAAGATTGTGATGATTATGGAAAACCACCTTAGGTGGGTTATGCTAAATGGAATGCAATCAGAATGATTTAGTCAGAATTTCAGCTCAAATTTAAATGGTGAGCACTCAGAAAATGTTATATAATACATTGAAATGTTTAAATGTGGCTTGAAGGCATAGATCGATCTGTGAATGTGTGTAAAAACAGACTGATGGCACACTGTGTTGAGCTAGATGGGAGGAATTTGTTTGTACCATTTTCATCTAATTCAGACTGTCAAATGTTTAAATGAAGTATTTGACACGCATTGGGTTTCTGCATTGTGTTTCAAAGCAATAATAAAGAAGTCGGCAGCACAAGTGGACTCTTTTATACGGAATTGTCTAACGTGGCAAGTGAGTGCGTAAGAAGAAGAACAAGTTGAAATTGAGCTGGTAATCAAATGTTTTAGAGGAATTGAAATGGATGTGGAATGTTTCTATTGTATATCATGGAAGGTGGGTCTTCATATCAAGGTGGTTAGGTTTATTGAAAGTTTTATTGAGAGGAGGACTCAATATCACAAGCAATTTATGCCAGTGTAAGGTAAATAAATGCATTGA
>JXSR01S068813.1:80018-91599 GCA_000969725.1 Ophiothrix spiculata
TATGGCTTAAAGTGCTTCACCTTCAAACAAGATGTAAAGTGAAAAAGTTACATTTTGGTTATCTTCCAAAAGATCACAAAATCTATTTGCCTTATATAATAATATGTGGGGAAATGAATATTATACATAATGCCTATTATAATGTAATTGTCTTTCATTTCAAAAACTTTTTGAATTACATAAATAATCATTACGTGAGTGACATTTGCAACTTTGCAACATTAATACTTTAAAATAAGATACATTTACAGAAATTTTACTCATATTATTCAGTTTGGCAAATTTAGTGAAATTAGGTAACTTATGAATATATTTTTGGATATCAAAGATTTTTAATATAGTATAACAAAATCTATTGTAAAGAAATTTCTGCTTTCAAAAAGAACTGTTTCTCCTTTACCATAATACCAATTTCTTTATTCTTCACTTTTTTTTTTTTTAAATCTGATAGAAAAATATTTGGATACAAAGAACTACTTCATTGTCATGAGCAATTTTTTTATGAGTCAGTATAATTATAGTAAATTTGGAATTTTGTTTTAACAAAGTATGTGCAAAATTGAAGTTGTTTATAGTTCAGTGTTTTAAAATGATTACTCAATTTTCAGTTTCAGAATTACAAGACCTGACCCCCTTTTTTCTCCCCAACTACTGTCATGTTGTCATCTATGTATTGAAATCCCTGGTTGAAGTGTTCATTTTCTAATCAATTTGTCATATTAAGTGTAAAAGCTTTTAGTTAAAAATGAATTTGAAGTAAAACATCTCTCATTTCAGTCACGATTCGATTGTAACACCATTATGGTGTTAAAAGATAATTGATTTGTTTTCACATTTTATTTCTTTTTAAGTGCATTTAAATTGCTTAAATGGTATGTTTACGATTATGTGTTTGGTATAGCCAAATTGTTTGGTACAATATTTACATAATACCATGTATTGCTGTATTATTACAAACATATTTAAAATGTAAAAATATGTAGTTGCACTGGCAAATATCCATTCGTCAATATTATAGTATTGATCACCATGTGGCATTTGCTCAAATCTTTCAATATTAGTGCCATATGCGAGGATGAGCATTGATATTTGTACACCAATAAGTAAAATAGGCTTGCCATTTTTACAATATACGTTTGGCAATGGACGAGAATGCATGGATTGGGAATAAATTGTGAGTTTAAAGTAGACTTTGTGAATGTGAATACGATGACATTGGTGTTGTGTTAGTATTTGCTGGGTTGACTTCCGTAATCAATTGAGGAACCAGTGACGAAGCCTATGGCTTTGAATTGCACCATATATGGGCTTGAACTATTGCATGCATGGGCATAATAATCCTGAAATGTTTGCAAGAAAGAAGCGTGTCTGCAATTGTTTGAACAATGGTGACTGGGTAATATCATTGTTCTTGTAACCCAAAATGTGCAATTAGCTTCACCTTTCCCTCATAAGTCTTTTGACCAGCGTGCACATCCTTATTTTTTAACCTGTTCTTTACAGACATTTTGTGTAAATTTTAGCGGTGTTTTTTGTCATAAGTGAGATTCATTATTTCATCTTGCCCTACTTCTATACACAGTGCCATTGACTTTTTTCAATGTTATATTGTACAAGGCAGCGAAAATTTCACTGGAGGGGTGTAAATTAAGCTGCTTCAATTCAAACTACACACAGTGCTAGCGGTAACTTGTATTGTATGTTGTTGAAATTATGACCAGTGGCTTATTAATGCAAAGAAAAAGACTAAAAAGAGTCTATAAAAGTGAATGCAAATGCTCCAATACTGATTCCATTACAATCATAGGTTTAAGAATTGCAATGCTGAAAAAGGGTAACTTAAGCTTACAGATAAATTTTTAGAGGAAATTTTCACCAGATGGGATTTACCATTGCAGTCCGTTTTTCATCAGCATGTTATTGATTAAATTATTGCAAGAAGGTTTTTTTTTTGTTTTAATACTTAAAAGTCTTGCAGGATTATCAGGCCATTAATGTTAGTAACATAAGGATTGAGATTACTTTACCTTTAAATGATTTACCATTGCTGTCTGTTTTTATGGATTTATCATTGCTCTTAGTTTTTTATCAACTTGTCAAGGATTGTTTTAAGAAGGTTGTTTTAATTGTTATATGATTATCTGACCATGATTTTAACTCTTTCACTCCCCAATAAAATTTTCACCATCCGTCCTATTTCACCGGAAAGCCTCTCACAGAGACCAAACTTTATGATAACATATGATAATTGTAATGCACCAGGCTTGTTTTTTTTGCTAATAAAAATAATGGTACTAAATAGCTCTTCATTTAAACTGGTTGCTGGTTTCGACCAATTTGGGTTTGTAGTTTTTTTTAGAGAGATATTTGAATAAAATGCGTCAAAGTAGAAATTCCGGCAAATCGTGCACACTTTTGTGAGCCACTGTAAGCGTCTTGTCTGAGGGAAACATTTTGAAAAGTATTTATAAGTAATCCATAGACAATTGTAACAATTTATAATTAGCTTACTGTGGAAAATAAGGTTTTTGGGTGAATTAACACTACAGTAGAAGTACCTAGTCTACAAGTCTTTGAGCATATGCTCCCTAGTGTTAAAACAAAATCAGTAATAAATGTGCACCCTGTCTACCCCTATGTTAGTATAGGTAAACAGTCTTTAGATCATGTTCCCTGGTAAAAAAACCAAACCAGTACGTGCACCCTGTTGATGTTTGTATTCCTTACAGGAGTGCTTAAACAGTAGCCAGACTGAGTTGCCAATGGCCCTCCGTGACCGATACCATTAAGTTCAACGGTTTCTCTCATCCAATCTGCTCTAGTTTATTTCCTACTTGGGAGCAAGCATGTGTTAGTTGCTATCTACAGTGTTACATTGGAAAAAGATAGGAACAATGGTGTCACATCAACAACAAACTGCCCAGAGGACTAATATGACTTCATTTGTTGCTTTTGTTTGGTCATTTTGTGGATGCGCTATGTAGGAGATGTAAATTAATGAATGGAAGGATACTGCACTTGGATTAAATTTATTTCAGGTAAGTGCGCATTTATATTGCCCTGCATTCACCTACAATCAACCAACACTTGCATCCGACTTATAATGATGTAAGCTATATTGCATCAAGCGGCTGGTATATTTAGTTTTTAAGCTTTACTAATAATATTGATGCAAATCCGCTTAGAGAGTGTGATACTAAGGTATATACAGATTTCAGTTTAGAAATTTGAAATTCAGGAAGTAGATTGATCAATTTTCAGCTTAGTTTTCCATTGTTTTGACAATATTTATCAGCAAAATAAGATTGTAAACAAAGGAAAAGTACATCTATGATTTTCTTTAGAAATTTGACTTTACACATTTCATGAAGTGCTATATTTCTTTACTGAATTATAATTACCTTGTGTATATTTTGAAATTGTCAATCATTAGAAAACAATTTAAAATTGCCAAATCAATTCCTTGTACAAATGCCTGCTTGTGGCATTTTTTGTCTCAAAATCATAAATGTATATCACAATGCTGTTGTTCGCGAATTGTATAGAGAACATTTTCTCCTTTGTTTATAATATTGTTTTCTCATCAAATACTTGTGCTAAATTGCTAAATCTCTTTGAAAGGCTGAGTAGAAGTGCAATGAAAATTCTCAGACTCGTCATTGAATATTTATTAGTTGATACAAGTATAAAGCACCAAGTTTTTAGCCTCTGCTTATCGTACATATAGAGGTCTTTGTTTGATGACTTGTTGGATATTGAAATGCAAGCTTACAATTTCAAAAGAGGATTCAAAATCTATATGGAAAGTCTAGGATTCTGAAGTAAAAGCTAAAATTGTGAGAGCTTGCATTATTCATGTATTGCTATATAGTACCTTCATATCTAATTGAAGAAAATGTGAAGACTTAACAGCTAGGGATTAAATTGGACAAAGCTCAAGTCAATTTTAGGGGGTAATTTTTTTAGCAAGTAAGCATGCAAGACTTTCTTCAAAAAAGACCCTAAATGTGATTACTATTTAGGAAATTGAGACCTTTTTATGACAGCTGAATCCAAATGGGCTCCAGAACGCAACATATTTTTAAATCAAATAAATCCCAAATTTTAACTTTGTCACTTTTGTAAGTCCACTTTTTTTTTTGGGGGGGGGGAGGAGGAGTTGGGGCAGGGGTAGACTCAGAACAAAGCTGGGTCCAAATGAAAGACACACTTTTGTGAAGAAGTAAATAGTTTGCTGACTTGGGTTTTTATAGACCTCTCTTTTCATCTATGGGAAACAGAACAGCATAACAGCATAATTTCATCTCAGCTTCCATGATGCAAAATGGATAATAATGAAAAGTATAAGCATCTCATGTTCCTTAATTTTTGAAGACTAATTACAAATTTTCATAATTTAATTTCCCTGATAATTTCCATTTTGTAAACTGAGATAGACTGTTGTAAACAAGCCATGCATTGATTCCATTGTGCCAGTAATTCTTGTGATGGAAATTTGAGCATGGAATGAAATTTTAACATTTCTCTGTTACTTAATACCAACAAATTGTACAAAATTTGGGTTAAGGAGTACTCGCAGACAATGTATTTAGGCAGGGATAGATTACAACATTGATTGATGCTAAGTAGGCTCCTTCATCTTACGTTGCCATGGTTACATGGCAAGAGCGGTATATGTTTAAACGGGTGGTAAATATGAGATTTGGGTCTTAAAAGGATGAAATTTCCAAGTTTTCTTGACTGAGTTGAGCTTTGTTACTTCATGCATGCTTTAGATTATGGAGTCTCTATTTCATCAGGTTTATGCCGTCTTTGTGCGGAATATATGGTATCGTACTCATGGCTCAGTATTGATCTCATCAAGCCTATGCAATAACTTAGATGTAAATGTTATCAGTTTCCAAAATTTTTAGATTTTGAGCTCTGGGTGCAAGATATAGATAACGTGGATTTTTAAAGAAATTAGAAAATTCAAAATGTTAAATTTTCAAGGGTAATTTGAGATGTTGAAATGTATGTAGTATGTATAAGCTGTTTTGGATGAGTACCATAATTATGCTATAACAATAACATTAGATTTAAATGTTATCAGTTTCTAAGCTCTGGGACTAAGATATAAATAAGTTTCCAAAGAAAAAGGAGCAAATCAAAATGTGAAATTTTTGAGCAATTTGAAATGATAAATCCCCGGGGATAAATCTATAGAGTGTAAATAGTATTCATAATCAATGCTTTATGAGTAAAAGTTTAGGGATGTGCAAATTAATGATAATAATAATAGCACCACATATTGCAAAATGAACGACAGTTGTTTTATATTTTATTTTGAACATTTCAACCATTCATCATACCCAACATCTGGGGAATAATGGTAAAGTTTGGAGAGTTTGGGGGCCTCCACATTATATGGAAGGTACAAGTACATGCCATGGCTAAAGCTCACTTTTCAACCATTCTCTTCTGCTCCCCAAGACCCAATTTAAAGCTCACTTCAGTTCTTCACCTCGTTTGCTTTGATAGTGGAACAAAAAGTGTGTTTTCAAATTTGTTATGTCAATTTTCTACTCTTGTGGCCATAGTTTTATATTTTGGAAACCCATGCAACATATACCTACCAAAATATTATTAGTACTGTCTGAGGAAAAGTGTTTAACACCCAATATCAGAAATCAAAAAGAGTAAGAGAAAAGACTATTTCTGCATACATACATCAAGACTGACAGGTCACAAATAGCATTCCGCAATTGACAAAAAATACCTCAGAGAAACGGATACTAAATTATGAAGATTTCATTGCACCATGCCCCTTGGAACAGGCTTGGTATAAAATTAATAAAAACATGTTAACCCTAACACTTTTGACCACTTCTGCGTTTAAAAACTATCTCCTCGGAAATTTGCAAGTCAAAAATCACGGGTTTCCCCCTGGATTCGAACCCGGGACCCCCCGCTTCCCGGTCTAATTATCACTATGTCAAGCCACTGAGCAGGCGCTGCCATGGCAGCGATTTCGTGATCATAGCTAACTCGGGTCTATGACGTATTTGGACTTTTTTCAATTTCTCAACTTTGTGGAATGGGATATTGTGAGATTCAGTGGGGTTAGGGTTAAGGTGTTGTTTAAACCCAAAGATGATAATGATGAGGAGAACCTAGAACAATATTCTCACAAGCACCAGACGTATGAAATGTTAATATCCCTATTTGTACAAATGCATAAGGTTTTGAATGTGTAATTCCTTTATAAACTGTTAGAAACGCTTTTAGTATTTTCTATCGTTATAATTGCCCTACATTTCTATCGCCTGTGCATCCCTTCATGTCTGTTGAGTTGAATTGGTTCAATTTGATCTGATTTTCTGCATAACACTTGGCAAATTTAACAGCAAATTTGTCTGTGATAATGTTCACATTCGCAGGCGTTGGGTTAAATTATGAATGTTGTTAAATGGATACATGGTTTTTGGTTTAGAAATCCAGGACTGAAGCAAAAAAGGTGTGCCCAAGGGAAAGGATTGTAGCATACCATGTGAAGAAAGCATTAGGATAAATAGGTATGATGTAGAAAGAAGAATTGGGGTATGTGTTAACCTGCATCATAGAATAAGCTTTATGAACTTATTGAGAACTATAAAACACTTAAGTGAGGCTATAATGTGAAATCCAGATTTGAATTTAACATGCAGTGAAATGTTCTTTTAAATCATCGGTGGTTCTTTATTCAAGCCTTAAATGCAACCATTTTTCAGGGGTGCATAGTGGTAAATTGCAAAATGTTTTTTTTTTAAAGTGTAGCATGTAGCAAAATAAAGTCTCTGATTTTATTGTGATTTATTTATTTATTTATTTATCTCACTTTATGGAAAACAATCATGACAAAATCAGAATTTCACCTCAAACTGAAATGGTGAACACTTAGAAAATGTTATATTATACTTTAAAATGTTTAAATGTGTCTTGAAGGCATAGGTAGGTCTGTGAATGTGTGTAAAAAAGGTTTGATGATGGCACACTGTGTTGAGCTGGATAGGAGGAATTTGTTTGTACCATTTTCATCTAATTCAGACTGTCAAATGTTTAAATGGTGTATTTGACACGCATTGGATTTCTGCATTGTGTTTCAAAGCAATAATAAAGAAGTCGGCAGCACAAGTGGGCTCTTTTTTACGGAATTGTCTAACGTGGCAAGTGAGTGCGTAAGAAGAAGAACAAGTTGAAATTGAGCTGGTAATCAAATGTTTTAGAGGAATTGAAATGGATGTGGAATGTTTCTCTTTTGTATGTCATGGAAGGTGGGTCTTCATATCAAGGTGGTTAGGTTTATTGAAAGTTTTATTGAGAGGAGGACTCAATATCACAAGCAATTTATGCCAGTGTAAGGTAAATAAATGCATTGAGAAATCGACTTAATATCACAATTTGAAGCACAATATGCCAGTGTGATGTAAATAAATGCATTGAAAATGTCAAAATCTGATTGGAATGTAAATTGCAGACATATCCAACAACTTTGAGCTTAACTTGACTATTATTTGACAGATTTCAAGTACATTTAGTTTATGCATACTTTTGTCATCAATTCAACTATCAATTTAGTTTGATAGATATCAAGTGCATATTTATTTTTAAATAATGATGTAAACATTGTTTTTTTTTTGTCGTCAATTCAGCTACTTCAAAGAAGCTATCTTGTCAATTTTTCAATTGATACTAAGTGCATGTTTGTTCATAGAATTTGGTATTGAATTGAAAATTGATGTTTTACAGGGGTGTGCGAGTTCAAGCTTTTAAGCTGATTTGATTTGATTTGATTTTCATGTCTTAAAGAGAGTCATAATTTCAGCTTTTCTTTCATTTTCAGCCTGAATTGGACATTTTGTCACAATTTTCAGCTTTTTTATCTCCTGGCTCTCACACCCCTCATTTTAATATAACACATGTCTAAAGCAAAATTACTGATACTAGTCATTGCTTGTTAATATCAAAGATAATCCTGCTTGGAGAAAACATGCAGTAAGCAAAGATAGTTCTACAATTTTTGTATAAAGTTTTGTGTTTTTGTTTAGACTCATTAACAAAATTAATACTTTAAAATAAAATACATTTACAGAAATTTTACTCATATTATTTAGTTTGGCAAATTTAGTGAAATTAGGTAACTTATGAATATATTTTTGGATATCATGCAGTAACTGCTTTGTAACAAAATCTATTGCTTTCAAAAAGACCTGTTTCTCCTTTACCATAATACCAATTTCTTTGTTCTTTATTGTTTTTTTTTTTAAATCTGATAGAACAATATTTGGATACAAAGAACTACTTCACTGTCATGAGCAATTTTGTTATGAGTCAGTATAATTAAAGTAAATTTTGAATTTTGTTTTAACAAAGTACATGTGCAAAATTTAAGTTGTCTTTAGTTCAGTGTTTTAAAATGATTACTCAATTTTCAGTTTCAGAATTTCAAGACCTGACCCCCTTTTTTCTCCCCAACTACTGTCATGTTGTCATCTATGTATGCTATTAAGTACTGAAATCCCTGGTTGAAGTCTTCATTTTCTAATCAATTTGCAATATTAAGTGTAAAAGATTTTAGTTAAAAATGAATTTTGAAGTAAAACATCTCTCATTTCAGTCACGATTCGATTGTAACACCATTATGGTGTAAAAAGATAATTGATTTGTTTTCACATTTCATTTCTTTTTAAGTGCATTTAAATTGTTTAAGTGGTATGTTTATGATTATGTGTTTGGTTTAACCAAATTGTTTGGTACAATATTTACATACCATGTATTGCTGTATTACAAACATATTTAAAATGTAAAAATATGTAGTTGCACTGGAAAATATCCATTCGTCAATATTATTGTATTGATCACCCTGTGGCATTTGCTCAAATCTTTCAATATTAGTGCCATGTGCGAGGATGAGCGTTGATATTTGTACATCAATAAGTAAAATAGGCCTGCCATTATACGTTTGGCAATGGATGAGAATGCATGGATTTGGAATAAATTGTGAGTTTAAAGGAGAATTTGTGAATGTGAATACAATGACATTGGTGTTGTGTTAGGATTTGCTGGGTTGACTTCCGTAATTAATTGAGGAACCAGTGACGAAGCCTATGGCTTTGAATTGCACTGTGTATGGGCTTGAACTATTGCATGCATGGGCATAATAATCCTGAAATGTTTGCAAGAAAGAAGCGTGTCTACAATTGTTTGAACAATGGTGACTGGGTAATATCATTGTTCTTGTAACCAAAATGTGCAATTAGCTTCACCTTTGCCGCTTAAGTCTTTTGACCAGTATACACGTCTTGTTTTCATAACCTGTTCTTTACAGACATTTTGTGTAAATTTTAGCTGTGTTTTTTGTCATAAGTGAGATTCATTATTTCATCTTGCCCTACTTCTATACACAGTGCCATTGACTCTTTTTCAATGTTATATTGTACAAGGCAGCGAAAATTTCACTGGAGGGGTGTAAATTAATCTGCTGCAATTTAAACCACATACAGTGCTAGTGGTAACTTGTATTGTATGTTGTAGAAATTATGACCAGTGGCTTATTAATGCAAAGAAAAAGAATCTATAAAAGTGAATGCAAATGCTCAAGTTGATTCCATTACAATCATAGGTTTAAGAATTGCAATGCTTAAAAGGGTAACTTGAGCTTACAGATAAAATTTTAGAGGAAATTTTCACCAGATGGGATTTACCATTGCAGTCAGTTTTTCATCAACATGTTATTGATTAAATTATTGCAAGAAGGTTTTTTTTGTTTTAATACTTAAAAGTCTTGCAGGATTATCAGGCCATTAATGTTAGGAACATAAGGATTGAGATTACTTTACCTTTAAATGATTTACCATTGCTGTCTGTTTTTATGGATTTATCATTGCTCTTAGTTTTTCATCAACTTGTCATGGATTGTTTTAAGAAGGTTGTTTTAATACTTTAAAGTCTTCTTAAGATTATAGCTGATTATCATGCCATTAATGTTAGGAAAATGAAGATTGAGATTTCTTTACCTTTAACTGATGTATCCATGTTTTCAATATAGCACATTTATGTGTTCGTCTCATTTTAATGTTTTATCTGTTATATGATTATCTGAACATAACTCACAGATACCAAACTTTATGATAACATACGATAATTGTAATGCACCAGGCTTGTTTTATTTGCTAATAAAAATAATGGTACTTGATAGCTCTTTATTTAAACTGGTTGCTGTTTTCGACCAATTTGGGTTTGTAGGTTTTTTTTTAGAGATATTTGAATAAAATGCGTCAAAGTAGAAATTCCGGCAAATTGTGCACGCTTTTGTGAGCCGCTGTAAGATCTTGTCGGAGTGAAACATTTTGAAAAGTATTTATAAGTAATCCATAGACAATTGCAACAATATATAATACTTATAATTAGCTTACTGTGGAAAATAAGGTTTTTGGGTGAATTAACACTACAGTAGAAGTACCTAGTCTACAAGTCTTTGAGCATATGCTCCCTAGTGTTAAAACAAAATCAGTATTAAATTTGCACCCTGTCTACCCCTATGTTAGTATAGGTAAACAGTCTTTAGATCATGTTCCCCGGTATAAAAACCAGCCCAGTACGTGCACCCTGAGTGCTGAACTGTTGTTGTTTGTCTTCCTTACAGGAGTGCTTGAACAGTAGCCAGACTGAGTTGCCGATGGCCCTCCGTGACCGATACCATTCAGTTCAACGGTTTCTCTCATCCAATCTGCTCTAGTTCATTTCCTACTTGGGAGCAAGCATGTGTTAGTTGCTATCTATAGTGTTACATTGGAGAATCATAGGAACAATGGTGTCACATCAACAACAAACTGGCTAGATGACTAATATGACTTCATTTGTTGCTTTTGTTTGGTCATTTGGTGGATGTGCTATGTAGGAGATGTAAATCAATGAATGGAAGGATACTACACTTGGATTAAATTTATTTCAGGTAAGTGCGCATTTATATTGCCCTACATTCACCTATAAACAACCAACACTTGCATCCGACTTATAATGATGTAAGCTATATTGCATCAAGCGGCTGGTATATTCAGTTTTTAAGCTTTACTGATAATATTGATGCAAATCTGCTTAGAGAGTGTGATACTAAGGTATATACAGATTTCAGTTTAGAAATGTGAAATTCAGGAAGTAGATTGATAAATTTTCAGCTTAGTTTTCCATTGTTTTGACAATATTTATCAACATCAGCATAATACGATTGTAAACAAATGTAAAGTACATGTATGATTTTGTTTAGAAATTTGACTTTACACATGTCATGAAGTGCTATATTTCTTTACTGAATTATAATTACCTTGTGTATATTTTGAAATTATCAATCATTAGAAAACAATTTAAAATCAATTCCTTGTAAAAATGCCTGCTTGTGGCATTTTTGTCTCAAAATCATAAATATATATCACAATGCTGTTGTTAGCGAATTGTATAGAGAACATTTTCTCCTTTGTTTATAATATTGTTTTCTCATCAAATACTTGTGCTAAATTGCTAAATCTCTTTGAAAGGCTGAGTAGAAGTGCAATGAAAATTCTCA
>JXSR01S068813.1:98088-122258 GCA_000969725.1 Ophiothrix spiculata
AAATTTTAAAATTTCAAGTTGTTTACAATTCAGTATTTTAAAATGATTGCTCAATTTTCGTGTTTCACAATTTCAAGACCAGACCCTCTTATATTGCCCCCCCACCCAAAAAATCCTGGGCACGCCACTGCTTCATTTGTTCTTTATTGGTTTTTATAATTCCAATAGAACAAAATTTGTATTATAAAGAACTATTTCTCTGTCCCTAGCAATTTTGTTATAAATTTGGAAATTTGATTTGACAAAGATGTGCAAATTTTAAAATTTCAAGTTGTTTACAATTCAGTATTTTCAAATGAGTGCTCAATTTTCGTGTTTCACAATTTCAAGACCTGACCCTCTTATATTTCTTCCCAACTACTGTCATGTTGTCATCTATGTATGCTATTAAGTATTGAAGTCCCTGGTTGAAGTGTTCATTTTCTAATCAATTTGTCATATTAAGTGTAAAGCTTTTAGTTAGAAATGAATTTTTAAGTAAAACATCTCTCATTTCAATCACGATTCGATTGTAACAACATTATGGTGTTAAAAGATAATTGATTTGTTTTCACATTTTATTTCTTATTAAGTGCATTTAAATTGCTTAAGTGGTATGTTTAAGACTGTGTGTTTGGTATTGCTGGATCATTTGGCACAATGTTTACCATAAACTCTTTGCTAAATTATGACATACATATTCAAAATGTAAAAATAATGTAGCTGCACTGGAAAATATTTATTCGTCAATATTATTGTATTGATCACCTTGTAATATTTGCTCAAATCTTTCAATATTAGTGCCATATGCGAGGATGCGTGTTAATATTTGTACATCGATAAGCGAAATAGGCCCGCCATTTACAAGAACAATATATGCTTGGTACTGGATGCAAATGCATGGGTTGTGAATAAATGGTGAGTTTGAAGAAGACTTTGTGAATGTGAATACGATGACATTGGTGTTGTGTTGGTATTTGCTGGATTGACTTCCGTAATCAATTGAGAAACAGATGACGAAGCCTATGGCTTTGAATTGCACCATGTATGGGCTGGAACTATTGCATGCATGGGCATAATTATCCTGACATGTTTGCAAGAAAGAAGCGTGTCTACATTTGTTTGAATATTGGTGACTGGGTAATATCATTGTTCTTGTAACCAAAATGTACAATTAGCTTCATCTTTGCCTTTTAAGTCTTTTGACCAGCGTACACATCTTGTTTTCATTACCTGTTCTTTACAGACATTTTGTATAAGTTTCAGCGGAGTGTTTTTGTCACAAGTGAGGTTCATTACTCCATCTCACCCTACTTCTTTACACAGTGCCATTGACTCTTTCAAAAGCGAAAATTTCACTGGAGGGATGTAAATGAATCTGCTGCAATTAAACTAAACACAGTGCTAGCGGTAACTTGGATTATATTGTATGTTGTCGAAATTATGACCAGTGGCTCATTAATGCAAACTTGAAGAAAAAGAGTCTATAAAAGAGAATGCAAATGCTGCAATGCTGATTCCATGACAATCATAAGTTTAAGAATTGCAATACAGAATAGTGTTTAAAATTTTGGAGGAAATTTTTACCTGACGGGATCTACCATTGCTCTTGGTTTTTCATCAACATGTCATGGCTTAAATTTGTAAGAGAGTGTGTTTGTTTTAGTATTTCTAGAAAGTCTTTGGAGGATTATCAGGCCATTAATGTTAGGAACATAAGGATTGAGATTACGTTACCTTTAATTTAAATGATTTATCCATGGTTTTAATACAGCAACATTCATGTGTCAGTTTTGTTTTAATATTTTATATCATGTGATAATCTTACCATGATGTTAAATTCCCAACATTTTTAAATATATCAGTATATTTGGTATATTAAAAGTCAATTGTATCAAGTTATAATTAACTGATGGTGAATAGACCCTCTGGATATGATCACTTTGTGGCATAAATTTGTATTTTTGTGAAAATAGTCCAAAAATGCTTGAAAATCATTATTTTTAGGCTCACATTTTTCAATTCATTGTCGCCAAAAAAATATTGGGCTAGAAAATATGTGACCCAGATAATGGTCGTGGGGTGTGATGGTTGGATATGGTGGATTAGGGAGTATGCGTATCATAGATGCACCTGGCTACAGAGCTATTGCTCTGTCCCCGGTGGCGCGTATGTTCAATGGTATTAAAAAGTTTTAAATTATAATGACCCCCCCCCACACCGATTCATCCATTATCGCATCCCGGGTCACACGTATGTCCGAAGCAAACATACTCTGCAAAAGTCACTGCAAAACTGCCATACGGCCCTCGTTGACCGATACCATTTAAGTTCAACAGATTCCCCCATCCAATCTGTACTGCTCTAGTTTATGCGTAGCAAGCGTGTATTGGTTGCAATCTTCTATAGTGTTACATTGGAGAATAATAGCAACAATGGTATCACATCAACAACAAACTTGCTAGAGGACTAATATGACTTCATTTGTTGCTTTTGTTTGATCATTTTGTGGATGCGCTATGTAGGAGATGTAAATTAATGAATGAAAGGATACTGTATGTGGATTAAAGTTAATTCAGGTAAGCTTGCATTTATTTTGCCGTACATTCACCTATAATCAACCAACACTTGCATCCGACTTAATGATATTTAGTTTTTAAACTTTACTAATAATATTGATGCAAATCTGCTTAGAGAGTGTGATACTATGGTATAATAGATCTCAGTTTAGAAATTTGAAATTCAGAAAAGAGATCGACATGTATATTTCAGCCTATTTTTTCTATGTTTTGACAACAATTTAAATTTTAATTTGTAGTGACCTTTTTAAAGTTTCTGATGAGCTTTCAAGATAAGGATAGTCTTGCATTGTGCCGTCTTTTTTTTTAAAATCTGCTTTTGACTTGAGAGTCCATGTGGATATTCATCTGTGCTGTATTGTATTATTCATATATTTTGTTCTTCAAATGTACCTGTATTGCTTTTGTTGCTTTTCTATATCTGTGATTTATGTTAATAAACTGAACTGAACTGAAAGTTCTACTGAACACCAGTATTATGCTAAGGTTGTAAACAATGCAAAACTTGATTTTCGATCATGCGAGATTTGACTTTGCAAATTTCATAAGTTTTAGATTTCTTTACAGAATTACAATAATTACCTTGTTTATATTTTGAAATTTTCCATCTTTACAAAATAACCTTTAGTGCAAAGGCTATTTCTTATGAAAATGCCTACTTCTTGAATATTTTACAAAAAAATGTGTGTAAGCATGTGGTCAGTGGATGGAATTAATTTAATGAATTTGCATTCTTGCAAAGTTAAATCCCTATCAAAAATTACTCACTTCACAGAACTTTCATCAAGTTATGTTCAAGAAATTATAAACGTTTATCACTGAGAATCACAATACTGTTGCTAAAGAATGTTTTTTCTCCTTTTGTTTATAATATAGCTTTTTTCATCAATTAAAAACTACCGAATCCCTCTGATGGCCTGATTAAATGCCATGAAATATCTTAAACTCTTCATTGAATATTCAGTAGTTTAAAGATTTTTAGCCTCTGCTTATCGTAGATGGAGGATTTTGTTTGAAGACTTAAATTTTCAAGTAGAAGCTTAAAATTGTGAAAGCGCTTTCAAAATCTATATGGAATTTGAAAGTCTGATTCTGAAGTAAATGCTTGAGATTGTGAGAGATTGATAAGATGCATTATTCATGTGCTGCTATAATAGTATAGAGATATATAATTGAGGACAATGTTGGTGCATTACTTTTTGGGATTCAAAGCAATTTTGGATTGGACAAACAGTCAAGTCACATTCAGGGGGCAGGGCACTAAGATCAGCAAGTAAGGCATGTGTAATGCCCAGAGATATTCAGAATATTTAAGCCCTTATAATGGGATTTAAATTTTTGAAGATTTTCTAAGATATTTTGCAAGAAATGGACCTTTGGAATGATCATTTTTTGTCAAAAAAAACCAAATTATTACAATTTGTGTAACACCCCCCCCCTAGTTTCTTGGTATATTTGACCAATAATTGTGATGATCAGAGTTTGTATTTGAATAAAAAAAACTGCATCGTGATAATAACAAATTGTTTCCAGTTTCTTTTTTGAAATAATCTCCTTCATGCTCAAGAGGCATTGATAAAGAAAAAAAAGACACAAGGGGAGACTCAGATTTAAAAAAAAAGCTAAAGTTAAGGGTCGATCAGGAATAACTCTTTTTCCCAGCTAGTGCTTAAATGTGCATTTTGTTAGAGATTGAGATAAAAACAGGAATAATTGATTGGGTATCCCCGTTTGCCCCTGAGGTTGACCATGCCCTTTATAAGGCAGTAACGATGTTGACATTGATATTGAAGAAGTAGTAGTTTTTGTATTTTTAGTTCTATGTTTTCATCTATACGATGGGGAGATTCATAATGTATATACATAAAAATGCTGCTGCTTATTTATTGTTGTATTCTGTAATTATGAGTTTCAAATCAAGGACAAAAACAGATGTGTTGGCTTGGAAAATTATATCTTTGTATTTCTTGACAAATATTTCAAATTGTATAATGTCGGCAGAGATAAAACGACAGAAGACGTCTGCTATTCACATTCACTGGATAATTTGTATAAAGAAATAGTTTCATGGAATAGTGGAGTTTATAACTATTTTGCTCAATTCAAGTTGTATTTTAATATATTACTAGAATCACGACTCCAGATTAGTAAATCTAGCCTGATGGTTTATCATTTAATATCAAAAATTAGTAACAGAACAGCATAATTTCATCTCAGCTTCCATGATGTAAAATGGAAAATAGTGAGAAGTATAAGCATCTCATGTTCCTTAATTTTTGAAGACTAATTACAAATTTTCATAATTTAATTTCCATTTTGTAAACTGAGATAGACTGTTGTAAACAAGCCATGCATTGATTCCATTGTGCCGGTAATTCTTGCAATGGAAATTTGAGCATGGAACGAAATTTCAACATTTCTCTGTTACTTATTACCAACAAATTGTACAAAATTTGGGTTAAGGAGTACTTGCAGACAATGTATTTAGGCAGGGATAGATTATAACATTGATTGATGCTAAGTAGGCTCCTTCATTTTATGTTGCCATGATTACATGGCAAGAGCGGTATAAGTTTAAACGGGCGGTAAATATGAGATTTGGGTCTTAAAAGGATGATATTTCCAAGTTTTCTTGACTGAGTTGGGCTTTGTTACTTCATGCATGCTTTAGATTATGGAGTCTCTATTTCACCAGGTTTATGTCGTCTTTGTGCGGAAAATATGGTATCATACTCATGGCTCGTATTGATCTCATCAAGTCTAATTTAGGAATGCAATAACTTAGATGTAAATGTTATCAGTTTCCAAATTTTTTCGATTTTGAGCTCTGGGTGCAAGATATAGATAACATAGATTTTTAAAGAAATAAGAAAATTCAAAATGTTAAATTTTCAAGGGTAATTTGAAATGTTGAAATGTATGTAGTATGTATAAGCTGTTTTGGATGAGTACCAGAATTAAGCTATAACAATAACATTAGATTTAAATGTGATCAGTTTTTTTAGCTCTTGGACTAAGATATAAATAAGTTTCCAAAGAAAAGGGAGCAAATCAAAATGTAAAATTTTCGAGCAATTTGAAATGATAAATCCCGGGGATAAATCTATGGAGTGTAAATAGTATTCATAATCAATACTTAATGAGTAAAAGTTTAGGGATGTGCAATGTAATGATAATAATAATAGCACCACATATTGCAAATTCAACAACTCACCGTATCTTCTTATACAGGAGCGCGCCGTTGTTGATTAGTGATGAATCCACAGTTAGCCACAATAAGCGCGTCACGCACGACACAGCGTACACGAAGGTGCGTTTACGCAGTGCACATAAATCGGCGCACAGTTCATCGCGCGTCGGGAACTTGAGTACGTGCAAGGACTGGCGCTTGGGAACAGTATGAATTGTTTCAGATTTTTCAAAGTATTTTTATTGAGATGAGTATGTTAAATTGAAAACATTTAGAATTTAATTCATACGTTTTCAGAAAGATTTTCGTTGTTGAAAGGTATTCAAATATGCTACAGAGTTGTTCATCGCTAATCAACAACTCTGCATCCGATGCGTCGGCGTATTTTTATCACACTCGGGTGGCTAAAGCCACCCTCGCGCGATAAAAAAAATACGCAGACGCATGGATGCATCGTTGTTGATTAGCGATGAACAACTCTGTAGCATGTTTGAATACCTAAATGAACGATAAGTTCAGTTGTTTTATATTTTATTTTGAACATTTCAACCATTCATCATACCCAACACCTGGGGAATAAGGGTAAAGTTTGGAGAGTTTGGGGGCCTCCACATTATATGGAAGGTAAAAGTACATGCCATGGCTAAAACTCACTTTTCAACCATTCTCTTCTGCTCCCCAAGACCCCATTTAAAGCTCACTTCAGTTCTTCACCTCGTTTGCTATGATAGTGGAACAAAAAGTGTGTTTTCGAGTTTGTTATGTCAATTTTCTGCTCTTGTGGCCATAGTTTTATCAGTTCCCAAGACCTTATGTTTCACACTCACACACAAAACAAAAAACAGCTCCGAAACCCCTTATGTTGGAAACCCATGCAACATATTATACCTACCAAAATATTGTTAGTACCGTCTGGGAAAAAAGTTTAACACCCAATATCAGAAATCAAAAAGAGCAAGAGACAAGACTATTTCTGCATACATACATCAAGACTGACAGGTCACAAATAGCATTCCGCAATTGACAAAAAATACCTCAGAGAAACGGATACTAAATTATGAAGATTTCATCTCACCATGCCCCTTGGAACAGGCTTAGTATAAATAAAAACATGTTAAGGTGTTGTTTAAACCCAAAGATGATAATGAGGAGGAGAACCTAGAACAATATTCTCACAAGCACCAGACAAATGAAATGTTAATATCCCTATTTGTACAAATGCATAAGGCTTTGAATGTGTGATTCCTTTATAAACTGTTAGAAATGCTTTTAGTATTTTCTATTGTTACAATTGCCCTACATTCCCGTCATCAGTGCATTCCTTCATGTCTGTTGAGTTGAATTTAATTGGTTCAATTGATCTGATTTTCTACCTAACACTTGCCAAATTTCCAAATTTAACAACAAATTTGTCTGTGATGATGTTCACATTCGCAGGTGTTGGGTTAAATTATGAATGTTGTAAAAAAAGGTGTGATGTAGAAAGAAGAATCGGGATATGTTAACCATTACCTCATCTTAGGTGATATAAACTTATTGAGAACTATAAAAACACTTAAATGAGGCTGTAATGTGAAATCCAGGTTGTAATTTTTCACATACAGTGAAATGTTCTTTGAAATCATTGGTGTTGCTCTATTCAAACCTTAAAATAAAATGCAACCATTTTTTCAGTGGTGCATAGTTGTAAATTGCAAAATGGTGTTTTAATGGTGTAGCATGTAGCAAAATAAAGTCTCTGATTTTATTGTGATTTATTTATTTATTTATCTCACTTTATGGAAAACAATCAAGTCAAAATCAGAATTGCACCTCAAACTGAAATGGTGAACACTTAGAAAATGTTATATTATACCTTAAAATGTTTAAATGTGTCTTGAAGGCCTGTAGGTCTGTGAATGTGTGTAAAAAGGGTTTGATGATGGCACACTGTGTTGAGCTAGATGGGAGGAATTTGATTGTACCATTTTCATCTAATTCAGACTGTCAAATGTTTAAATGAAGTATTTGACACGCATTGGGTTTCTGCATTGGGTTTCAAAGCAATAATAAAGAAGTCGGCAGCACAAGTGGGCTCTTTTATAGGGAATTGGCTAACGTGGCAAGTGAGTGCGTAAGAAGAAGAACAAGTTGAAATTGAGCTGGTAATCAAATGTTTTAGAGGAATTGAAATAGATGTGGAATGTTTCTATTGTATGTCATGGAGGGCGGGTCTTCATATCAAGGTGGTTAGGTTTATTGAAAGTTTTATTGAGGGGAGGACTCAATATCACAAGCAATTTACACCAGTAGGTAAATAAATGCAATGAAAAAGGTCAAAATCTGAATGGAATTCAAAAACTTTAAGCTTAAATTGACAATTATTTGATTGATTTCGAGTATATTTACAAAGTTTTGTGCAAGGATCCTTGTGTCATCAATTCAACTACTTTAAAAAATCTTTCTTCTCAATTATTTAATAGATATATCAAGTTCAAAATTATTTATAAATTGTGGTGTAAACATTGCTTTGTTTTGTCATCGATGCAACTACTTTAAAAGAGTTATCTTGTCAATTATTTAACAGATACTAAGTGCATGTTTGATGATAAAATTTTGTATTGGATTGAATATTGCGGGGATGTGAGAGTTCCTCTTTTCAGCTGATTTCCTCTTTTTGAAAATTTTCTTGTCTTAAAATTTCAGCTTATTTATTCTTTTTCAGCCCGTTTTTGACCTTTTTCCCGACTTTACGACGCTTTTCCTTGTTTTTGTCAACTGGCCTCTCACACCCCTGATATTGATCTTACATGTAATACATGTCAAAAGCAAAATTGCTTGTCTTGTCATTTCTTGTTAATATAAAAGATAATCAACATTAGTCAAAGGGCTTAATGGCTTATATTGAAAAAAAAATGATTATGTTGTATGATTTTTAATATTAGAAAATTGCCTGAAGTGCTTCACCTCCAACAAGGTGTAAGGTAAAAAAGTTTTATTTTCATGAAGTTCCAAAAAGTGACAAAAAGAGATTTGTCTCTGTAATACTATGTGGGGAAATGAACCTATTTATGTAATTTAAAGATATTTAAAAATATATTTCTTTTCAAAACTTTTTGAATTGCAGAAATAATTATTACATAAGTGAGTGCTGATTGTAATTTACAACATTAACTGTCAAATGAAACGACATTCACAGTAATTTTGCTTATTATTTAGTTTAGCAAAGTTAATAAAATAAAGTAACTTACAAAATATATGTTTGATATCTAAGATTTTTTAATACAGTAAAACCTCTTCATAGCAAAATCTATATAGAATAAGGAAATTTCTACTTCATTTGGTCTTTATTGGTTTTATAATTTCAATAGAACAAAATATGTATTATAAAGAACTATTTCTCTGTCCCTAGCAATTTTGTTATAAATTTGGAAATTTGATTTAACAAAGATGTGCAAAATTTAAAATTTTAAGTTGTTTACAATTCAGTATTTTAAAATGATTGCTCAATTTTTGTGTTTCAACAATTGCAAGACCTGACCCTCTTTTTTCTCCCCAACTACTGTCATGTTGTCAGCTATGTATGCTATTAAGTATTGAAGTCTCTGGTTGAAGTCTTCATTTTCTAATCAATTTGTCATATTAAGTGTAAAAGCTTTTAGTTAAAAATGAATTTTGAAGTAAAACATCTCTCATTTCAGTCACGATTCGATTGTAACACCATTATGGTGTAAAAAGATAATTGATTTGTTTTCACATTTTATTTCTTTTTAAGTGCATTTAGATTGCTTAAGTGGAATGTGTACAACAGTGTGTTCGGTATAACCAAATTGTTTGGTACAATGTTTATCTAATGTTCTTTGCTAAATTATGACATACATATTCAAAATGTAAAAATATGTAGTTGCACCGGAAAATATCTATTTGTCAATATTATTGTATTGATCACCTTGTGACATTCGTTCAAATCTTTCAATATTAGTGCCATATACGAGGATGCGTGTTAATATTTGTACATTGATTAGCGAAATAGACCTGCCATTTACAAGTACAATATATGCTTGGTAATGGATGCGAATGCATGGGTTGTGAATAAATTGTGAGTTTAAAGTAGACTTTGTGAATGTGAATACAATGACATTGGTGTTGTGTTGGTATTTGCTGGGTTGACTTCCACGTCCACAATCAATTGAGAAACCAATGACGAAGCCTATGGCTTTGAATTGCACCATGTATGGGCTGGAACTATTGCATGCATGGGCGTAATTATCCTGAAATGTTTGCAAGAAAGAAGCGTGTCTACATTTGTTTGAACAATGGTGACTTTGTAATATGATTGTTCTTGTAACCAAAATGTACAATTAGCTTCACCTTTGCCTTTTAAGTTTTTTGACCATCGAACACGTCTTTTTTTCATTACCTGTTCTTTACAGACATTGTGTATAAATTTTATCGGAGTGTTTTTGTCACAAGTGAGGTTCATTACTCCATCTCACCCTACTACTTTACACAGTGCCATTGACTCTTTTTCAAAAGCGAAAATTTCGCTGGAGGGATGTAAATTAATCTGCTGCAATTTAAACTACACACAGTGCTAGAGGTAACTTTGTATGTTGTTGAAATTATGACCAGTGGCTCATTAATGCAAACTTGAAGAAAAAGAGTCTATAAAAGAGAATGCAAATGCTCCAATGATGATTCCATGACAATCATGAGTTTAAGAATTGCAATACAGAATAGTGTTTAAAATTTTAGAGGAAATTTTTACCTGACGGGATCTACCATTTTTCTTGAGTTTTCATCAACATGTCATGGATTATATTATTGTAAGAGAGTGTATTTGTTTTAGTATTTCTAGAAAATCTTTGGAGGATTATCATGCCATTAATGTTAGGAACATAAGGATTGAGATTACGTTACCTTTAATTTAAATGATTTATCCATGGTTTTAATACAGCAACATTCATGTGTCAGTTTTGTTTTAATATTTTATATCATGTGATAATCTTACCATGATGTTAAAATCCCAACATTTTTGAATATATCAGTATATTTGGTATATTCAAAGTCAATTGTATCAAGTTATAATTAGCTGATGGTGAATAGACCCTCTGGATATGATCACTTTGTGGGCATAAATTTGTATTTTTTGTGAAAATAGTCCAAAAATGCCTGATAATCATTATTTTTGGCTCACATTTTTCAATTCATTGTCGCCCAAAAAATATTGGGCTAGAAAAATGTGATATAATTTTAATGATTTAAATGAAGTGCAATCTACTGTGAACTTTATTAAGAAGAGTTCATAAATTGTACCTTAGTAGCAAGTGTATTCTTAAAAGCAAACTAAATGGTAAATTGAAGAACCTCACAAGTACATGCCTTTGGGCATAGAATGGGTTAATACTCTTTAGATTATGTCCCCTCATAGACTAAAATCTATGGTCCCCTAGTGTAAAAGCTAAACCAGTAGTAATTGTGCACCCTGAGTACCACGCTGTTTTTGTTTATATTCCTCACAGGAGAGCGTTCTCACAGTAGCTAGACTGAGTTGCCAATGGCCCTCCGTGACCGATACCATTAAGTTCAACGGTTTCTCCCATCCAATCTCTACTGCTCTAGTTTATTTCCTACTTGGGAGCAAGCGTGTGTTGGTTGCTATCTATAGTGTTACATTTGAGAATCATAGGAACAATGGTGTCACATCAACAACAAACTGCCCAGAGGACTAATATGACTTCATTTGTTGCTTTTGTTCGGTGTTTTTGTGGATGTGCTATATAGGAGATGTAAATTAATGAATGAAAGGATTCTGCTCTTGGATTTTAAGTTATTTCAGGTAAGTTTTCATATATTTTGCTCCGCATTCACATATAATCAACCAACACTTGCACATGGCTTAATAGTGTAAGCTTTATTGCATCAAGCAGCTGGTATATTTAGTGTTTAAGCTTCACTAATAATATTGATAATAATATTGATACTGCTTAAAGAGTGTGATGCTAACAGATTTCAGTTTAGAAATTTCAAATTCAGAAAGTAGACTGATAAATTTACTGCTTAGTTTTCCTTTGTTTTGACAACAGTTTTATTAATCAACATCAACATGATAAAGTTGTAAACAAAGATTAAGTACTTGGATTTTCTTGAGAGATTTGATTTTGCAAAATTTCATGAAGTGCTTGATTTCTTTACAGAATTATGTGTAAAATTGAAATGCATAGTCATGTCCTTGAGAAAAAACTTGCTGGCGACATTTTACAAAATTTAGTGCCTCTAGATGTGGATGTTTAGAGTATCATTTCATGTCACGAAATCAAAAATGCACATCACATCGTTGCTGATAAAGGATTTTATAGAGAAACATTTTCTTTGTTTATGCTATATGTGAAGGTCTGAGTACATGTAGAAATATTTATATGATGAATGAAATGCCATGGAAATTCTAAAACCCTTTAATGGATATTTAGGAGTTTATACAATCTTGAATAAAGCATCAAGTTTTTAGCCTCAGCTTATTGTAGATCAGGTGGCTTTGTTTGCAGTCTTGAATTTTAAATTAGAAGCTTAAAATTTCAAAAGAGGCTGCTAAATCTATGGAAAGTCTAGGATTCTGAGGAAAAAGCTTGAAATTGTGAGAGGTTTATAAGATGCATTATTCATGTATTGCTATAATAGTACAGAAATATATAATCAAGGAAAATGTTATGACTTAGCATCTAGAGATTAAATTGGACAAAACTTAAAACAAATCCAGGGACACTCATAATATTAGCATATAAGCCAATGCAAGACCAGATTTATTCAAAAAGACTGTAAATGTGATTGTTATTTAAGAAATTAATATATAAGGGTATCAAAACTCAAAAAATCTGGAAATAAGGGTTTAGTTTACAAAGTTTGGTACTTGTTAATGGTATAAATATTAAATCTGTCCTAAAAATGTTGCTTTCAATCAAAAAGAACAACTTTTTTAGTTTCATTTAACTCTGTAATTATAGACGTTATGAGTGGAATGTGTTGTTTAAAGGGCAATTTATAGCCAAGAAGACAATAATATATTGATAAACATTAATAAAGGTTCATTGAAAAGGGTATGCTTTTAGACTTGATTTGAATATAATTGTTTAGGGTGGGGAAGCATATGACAAAATACTTGCTTAGGGTAAAATACAAATGTAGGATAAGTACTTATTTAAGGTCCATTTTGAAAGGCCATGTATGAGCATGGTATCCACCTCTCAATGACAGTGGCCCCCTGGGATTTGTTTGAAGAAAGTTTGCTTTGCTTTTCATCTATGTAATGAGAAGTTTCATAATGTTGATAAAGATGTTGCCGCTTATTGTATTTCACTGTGTCATGTAGTACTTGGTGATTATGACTTTCAAATCGAGGGCAAAAACAAATCTATGTGATGGTGTGGAAATTATAACTTTGTATTTCTTGACTAATATTTCAAATTGTATAATGTCGCCAGAGATAAAAACGAGACACGATGGCTGCTATTCACATTCACTGAATAATCAGAATAAAGAAATAGTTTTGTGAAATAGTGGAATTTATTACTATTTTGCTCAATTCAATTTGTATTTAATATATTGCTAGAATCATGACTCCAGATTAGTAAATCCAGCGTGATATTTTATCATTTAATATCAAAAATTAGTATCAGAACAGCATAATTTTATCTTAGCTTCCACGATGTTAAATGGAAAATAATGAGAGGTATAAGCTTCTCATGTTCCTTAATTTTGAAAACTAATTACAAATTTTCATAATTTAATTTCCCTGATAATTTCCATGTTGTAAACTGAGATAGACTGTTGTAAACAAGCCACACATTGATTCCATTCTGCTGGTAATTCTTGCAATGGAAATTTGAGCATGGAATGAAATTTTAACATTTCTCTGTTACTTAATACCAACAAATTGTACAAAATTTGGGTTAAAGAGTACTCGCAGACAATGTATTTAGGCATGGATAGATTATAACATTGATTGATGCTAAGTATGCTCCTCCATCTTATGTTGCCATGGTTACATGGCAAGAGCGGTATAAGTTTAAACGGGCGGTAAATATGAGATTTATGGTCTTAAAAGGATGAAATTTCCAAGTTTTCTTGACTGAGTTGAGCTTTGTTACTTCATGCATGCTTTAGATTATGGAGTCTCTATTTCATCAGGTTTATGTCTTCTTTGTGCGGAAAATATGGTATCGTATTGATGGTTCAGCATTGATCTCATCAAGTCTAATTTAAAAATGTATGCTATAACATACGATGTTAATTATTCTTAGGTCTTGACTAAGATAGAAATATGTTTCCAAATAAATTAGAGCGAGTGAAAATTTAAAGAAATAAGAGTGAGGTAAAATATAGAATTTTAGAGCAAATGATTTGAAATGATAAATCTATGTACAGTGTAAATAGTATTTATAATCCATGCTAGATGAGCACATGAGCTTACAAGCCTAAGGATGTGCAATCTTTGTAACTATACTTTACTCCTGAGAGGTTATCATGTCTTCAATATTTAAACAAGCAAGTATAAACCATTTTCCTTGTATATTCTCATTTTTCAAATATATGTTGGTTTATATGAATCTGGAAAAAGTACAAATTTATTTCAGATGGAAAAGGTTGAGTCTTGTTTGTTTGCATGATTTTTTCCTTTCCAAAGTAAATTGTTACCTCCTCCGCCCCCCTCGCTTTATCACATGTATTGCAATGGATGCCAAAAGAGTTATGACAATTATGAACCAAACTAGGTCATAGATATTATTAGTCTAAATATTGGTGGAACAATATTGACATGGCTTGTTTATCAATTTCATGGTGAAATCAGGTCAGAAAAGGAATCAAGAGTTACTTTTTGTCATATTTGAAAAGATTTACTCAGATAATATGGGAGTGCTCTGTAATCCTTAGTCTTGATCTACGGATGAGAGAAGGGTTCCAGATCCAATGTGACATACAGGATGTCCCAGAAAAAGTGTTACTCAGATATGGGAGTTCTCCGTAATCTTTGGTCATGATCTATGGATTTGAGGAAGGTTTTAGACTCTATGTGGTATACAGGGTGTCGCAGAAAGAGATTTACTCAGATTATATGGCAGTGTTCGGTAATCCTCATCTTGATCTATGGGTCAGTGGATAAGAGGATTTCAGACCAATGTGACATACAGGGTGTCCCAACAAGAGTTAACATTTTGTCACCAGAAGATGTTCACAAGTAAAAAAAAGTATGATTGATATGTGGATAAAAAGATTCCAAGACCCATTTTGTCATACAGTCTCAGAAAAAAAAAAAGATATCAGTTAAAAGATTAGAACGATATAGTGTTAATTAAGGTCCCTTTAAAGATGCTTGGCTTAGGTTTATTGTTTTTCTGAATATTTTACAGGGTTAGTTTTTCATGCAAATGAACAAATTTAAGGGGAGAGACCCTTATTTTTCAGACTTTTGTAAAATAAGAACCACCATAGTGTGGATGCACTGAAGAATTACCAGAAAATGCCCAATTATTTGCACAAAACTCAATTGGTTTATTGATTTATTCAGGAAATTTCCTGATTTTAGGATTTTTAAAAGAATTCTCAGTACAAAAGTATAGCAAAGTTCTTATTTTCAGGAAATTTCAGGATTTTCAGGATATTTTGTTAGTAATTGTTCTCATGCCTGTCTCTTATTTGCACAAAACTCAAATGGTTTCCTCATGTTGATGTTTTGATTTTGCACAAAGCTTAAATGGTCTCCTGGGAAATGTACTAGACACACTCAACATCATGTTGAGATTTCATTTGTCGGAATAAAAAAGGATCCCCATCTCACATGGATATCACTGTAAATGGATATCTAAGCAGGTGTGGATTTACATCATATCAGATACAATGTATGACTAGAAAACAACATAGAAATCCACACAGACTAGGTTAGTAAATCTCGGCTTGGATCTATGCTATTATAGGCTTGATTTTTATCTCAACTAAATTGGAAAACTTCACAAAATGTTCATAATCATTTGGAATATGCTATGGTTGTTGGAAATGTATTTTAAATTATTGCACAGTCTATTTTTGTCTCACATTTTTACAAGCTGCATTAATAATAGCTCATAAATATGCACAATGCATATTTGGAACAAGAGTCATTATTTTGTTTGCAAACAAATGTAATTTGCTTATCTATGATTGAAAATAAGCAAAATATTGACTTATTTGAATCAATCTATTTATGGATTTTGCTAGTTGGTAGCTGACTCTTTAAAAGCTGTTCAATGTCACGACTACCAGCTGTTTCATCCACATCCCCAAGTACAAACTACTAACAATGACTAGTGAATTGTTTAGAATTTCAGAGACTTTGCACGCTTGATACTTTAAAGCATTCTCAAATTCAATTTCATGGCATTCAGAAGTGAAGTCTGTGATGATCGAAACATTGGGCATGGGTAAATACCGATTTCTTTGTATTAAGTGTAAAAAGAGAAAGGTGGATGGCAATTTGTATTTGTCTGCCATGTGCATAAAACATCTGGTGTTATTCAGGGGAAATATAACACATCAAGTAGGCCCTACAGATTAGCTCAGATTATTATAATACTAAAAGTTGAAAATGATTCTAAAATAACTGAACCAACCCATATATACTCTATTTTATGCATCTTAATGTTGTTTTTAAACATTGCAAAATGAACTGTACATACATTTTGTTAAGTTGTACATTTTCAACCTTTCATCATACCCAACATCAGGGCAATAATGGTTAAGTTGTGGAGGCATTGGAGAGCTTCACATATCAGTTCGGCGGAACTCACAATTCAGATACGTATTCGAATTCTGATACTCCGTATCACAATTCGGATACCCGTATCCGAATTCGGATTAAAAACAGCTAAAACGGGATATCAGCTGAAATGAATATTCAGCTTCCCCGTGCACCATACCGGTATGTATAAAAGTCAATAACATTATCATCATTTGTCATCTAAATTCTAAGAAAGTATAGACCAAATTATTTTGCCTTCTGTGATAAGAAGCTATCAGGACATGTTTCGAAGCTGCTACACTGGAATTGCACAGATGAAAATGACATTTCCACAGATACATTTATCATAAATGCAAGAAAGATGTTGTACATGTACTTGTCAGCTTGCGCTATCACTTTGTTTCCTGCGCCACGATAGGAGTATCAGAATTCAGATACCCCTCCATATCCTTATTCTGATACAGGTATCATAATTCGGATACGAAATGTACGTGGGTATACGTATCCGAATTATGAGTTCCGCCGAACTGATATATTGAAGGTACAAGTACATGAAATGGCTAAAACTGACATTTCAACCTTTCTCTTTTGCTCACAAGACCATTTCAAAGTCTCTTCAGTTCTAAAGACTCCATTTGCGATGAGAGTTTTACAAAAGATGTGTTTTCATGTTTGTTTTGTCAATTTTTAGCTCTTGTGGTGAAATTTTTAACCAGTTCTGAAGACCCTATTTTTCACCAAGAAATAAAAAATGCTTCGAAGCCTCTATGTTGGAAAACCAATTCGACATACCAACATAATAGTACCCTGGTTAAGTGTTCAACACCCAGTATTATTGATTTACATGTATATGGCGATCAAAAAGAACAGTAGAAAAGTCAATGCCTGCATACATACATCAAGACTGACAGGTCACAAATAGTATTTGATAATCGACAAAAAATATTTCAGAGAGATGGGATGATTTCAGCCCAGAGATGATAATGACAGCGAGTACCTAGCGAAATATTCTCACAGGCACCATACTTATGAAATGTTAATATCCCTATTTGTACAAATGCATAAGGCTTTAAATTTGTAATTCCTTTATAAACTGTTATAAAAGCTTTTGATATTTTCCATCGTTATAATTGCCCTACATTACCATCATCAGTGCATCCCTTCATGTCTGTTGAGTTGAATTTAATTGGTTCAATTGATCTGATTTTCTACCTAACACTTGGCAAATTTAACAGCAAATTTATCTGTGACGATGTTCACATTGACAGGTGCTGGCTTAAATTATGAATGCTTTAATATGGAGACATGGTTTTGGTTTAGAGATCCAGGAATAAAAAATTAAAGGCTGTACCTTTCTGGTAATGTATACTTTTATTAACTATAAGCACTTTGTTAAAAAGTTATGGTACAAAATAAACTTGCAAAAACGTAAAAATTGAGTAAGGTGCTTTCCACAAAGTACTACAGTAAGAAATCAAGAATTCGCCAAGTCTGAATACGTCACAGACGACAGATATAAATGATCAGGGAATTGCTGCCCGTGCAGGCCACGCTCGGTGGCTTGGCATAGCTGGACATTGAATCGGGGGTCAGGGGTTCGAATCCCAGGGGGAACCAGGGGGGAACCGGAAATTTTTTCATGACGTATTCGGACTTAGACTGTATATAAGCATGCGAGAGTAAGGGTTAGGGGAAAGATTGTAGCATACTGTGTGAAAAAAGCACTGGGATAAATAGGTGTGATGTAGAAAGAAGAATCGGGATATATGTTAACCATTACCTGCATCATAGGTGATACAAGCTTTGTGAACTTATTGAGAACATAGGAACACTTACGTGACACTAATGTAAAATCCAGATTTAAATTTTCACATACGGTACAGTGAAATGTTATATGCTTTATTCAGGCTTTTAGGTGTAGACATTTTTGTTAGAGGTGCATGGTGGTAAATTGCTTGATGCAAAATGGTGCTTTCAATGGTTAGCTGTTAGCTGTATTTATATTACATGTAGCAAAATAAAGTCTCTGGTTTTGTTGCATTTTTTGTTTTGAAGTAAAGTAAAACTCTTTATTATTCTGTATGATGTGTAGAGAAAAGGTAGCGATGTGGAGTAGTTTTTGGAATTTTAGAGGAGGTAAAACCTCCATTGAAAAAAACTAGTGTAGAAGGCTGTCTTTACGAGTTTATATTTTTAAGGGAAGTTAAAATATAGACATAAAACGTCTCCAGCGTCTTCAAAACCGAGCTGCAAGCACAGTATTTCAGCTTCCTCACTCTCAGTCTGCTTCCCCGTTGTTGAATTCCCTCCGTTGGCTACGCATTGACAAGAGGATCCTTTTCAAAATTCTTCTTTACATCTACATGACTGTGAATGATCTGTCACCAGTATACCTTTCAGATAACATCCACGTCTATGTTCCTCCGAGGAAGGGTCTACGTTCCAACAGTGCTGTTAATCGTCTAATTGCTATTCCTCGGAGTAGAAAGTTGATTGGTGACATTCATTTGCAGTCTTTGGACCTCGTCTTTGGAATAAACTTCTGTACTCAATTAGATCTTCCCAGACAGTGGCAACCTTCAAAGTAAACTTGAAAACTCATTTGTTCCCCAAGAAGTGACTGTTGTTTTCTTTTATTTATTTTGTTCATTTTATTGTAAAGCGCAATGATTATTTTTGGAATTGCACTATAAGCATGTGATTCTTCTTCTTCATCAGGGAATTTAATTTTGTAAGTTTCATTACTTGCACCAACTACTGATGGCTAAACTACATGTACCTGATTTATGTATGTATGATTTATAATAATATGAGGATGCTTTGGTATTTTTGTCTGGGATTTTGAGTTAAATTTATTACAAGCTTTCCCAAACTGGCACTTCATCAAATATTTGAAAAATAGAAATAAAATGAAGGCTGTGATGAGTAGAAGAAAAGTTCCTTGGGCTGTCTCACTTAATGGAATATAATCATGGCAAAACCAGACTTGTAACTCAAATTGTAATGGTGAGCACTGAGAAAATGTTATACAAGACATTGAAATGTGCTGTGAAGGCATAGATAGATCTGTGTTTGTATATAAAAAATGGACTTATGGCACACTGTGTTGAGCTAGATAGGAGGAATTTGTTTTTACCATTTTCATCTAATTCAGACTGTAAAATGTTTAAATGAAGTATTTGACATGCATTGGGTTTCTGCATTGTGTTTCAAAGCAATAATAAAGAAGTCGGCAGCACAAGTGGGCTCTTTTTTACGGAATTGTCTAATGTGGCAAGTGAGTGTGTAAGAAGAAGAACAAGTTGAAATTGAGCTGGTAATCAAATGTTTCAGAGGAATTGAAATGGATGTGGAATGTTTCTATTGTATGTCATGGAAAGTGGGTCTTCATATCAAGGTGGTTGGGTTTATTGAAAGTTTTATATAGAAAACGACTCAATATCGCCAGCAATTTACACCATTAGGTGAATAAATGCATTGACAAATGTCAAACCTGATCAGAATGTAAATTGCCGACATATTCAACAACTTTGAGCTTAACTTGATAATTATTTGAGAGATTTCAAGTACAAAGTTTTGTGAAAACACCTTTTTGTCATCAATTCAACTATTATACTTAAAGATCCATCTTTTCAATTATTTAATAGATATTAAGTTCATATTCATTTATAAATAAATGATGCAACCATTGTTGTGTTTGTCAATATTTCAGCTACTTTAAAAGAGCTACCTTGTCAATGTCCTTGAATGGGTTCATCAGGTTTTATATCACAAATTAAATAAAAGTTCATCAAAACAAAAACCAGATTTAGTTGGAAACTTACTTGACGGTTTCGACTGTTTTGAGCGACTGCCATCATCAGAATGATTGAGAAGAAGGATAAACAATCATTCTGATGATGACAGTCGCTCAAGACAGTCTAAACCGTCAAGTAAGTTTCCAACTAAATCTGGTTTTGTTTTGATGAACTTTTATTTAATTATCTTGTCAATGGTTTAATTGATGCTTATATATGTTTATTTATAACATTCTGTATTTAATTATAATACTAGCTTTTCAATGTTGGTTAAAACTTGTTAACAACACATACTTTTTTAGCTGCATATTTCAATAATACCCATCGCCTTCTTCAGCAGTCTACTTCTGAGTTCCAACTGATCCTCCTCTGAATCTTGCTGTAGATGGCGTCCTAGATGATGGTATTTCCATAAGATAATGGCTTTGTATGTATGTAGTGAATTTTGAAATTTGTTTTAACTAAGTGTCTTCAAAATTTAAGTCATTTACAGTATTTTAAATGACTTCTTACTTTTTGTGTTTCAACAATTTCAAGACCTGACCCACTTATTGTTTTTCTCCCCAACTACTGTCATGTTGTCAGCTATGTATGCTATTAATTATTGAAGTTTCTGGTTGAAGTATTCATTTTCTAATCAATTTGTCATATTTCAATATGTAAAAGCTTATAGTTAAACATTAATTTTGAAGTAAAACATCCCTCTTTTTTTTTAGTTATGATTCGATTGTAACAACATTATGGTGTAAAAAGATAATTGATTTGTTTTCATATTTTATTTCTTATTAAGTGCATTGAGATTACTTAAATGGTATGTTTTCGGCAGTGTGTTTGGCATAACCAAATTGTTTGGAACAATGTTTGAAGAGCTTGTTTTCCAAAAGGGCCTAAATCCACTTTTGGTCAAAATTTAGTTATTGAGCCATAGTGTAGTACTATAGTAGTAGTTTAATGGAACCAAGCTATTTCCCCCAAAAGTTGCTTTCATTGAGTCTACAAGTACTCACAAATCTATCTTTGTTTCCAAAAGGGCCTAAATCCATTTTAGGGTGGAAATAAAGCTTTCAATAAAAAATAAGCAATAAAGTTTTGATTTCCATAAGTGATGTCACTGTAGTGAGAGGACCTAGATCCCAAACTTGTAAAGCAGTAAAAACTCAAAAATAAATTAAACATGACAAGAAACTATCCTTTTGCTGATTTTCAGATGGATTTAGGCCCTTTTGGAAATAAACTCTAAATGAAGAGATCATTCCCAAAAAGAACATACATCAACTTTGAGTAAAAATTTTGTTAGTGCCATAGTGTAGTACTATAGTAGTAGTTTCATGGAACCAAACTATTTTCCCCAGAAATTGTTTTCATTGAGCTTACCAGTGCACACAAATCTCGGTTTGTTCCAAAAGGATCTAAATCCACAGTTTATTTGCAAATACCACTGCCTAGTGAAAATAAAGTTTTACATAAAAAATGAACAATGAAGTTCTGATTTAGTTAGAGGACCAATTCCTAAAATACAAAGCAGCAAAAACTTGAAAAGTAATTTTGTGCAACAAGAAAAAACTTTTTGCTGGTTTTCTCAAAAAGTACTCAGATGGATTTAGGCCCTGTTGGAAACAAACTCTTCATTTGCATACCATCTATTGCTGTATTATTACATTCATATTTAAAATGTTAAAATGTGTAGTTGCACCGTATAATATCTATTCATCAATATTATTGTATTGATCACCCTGTGGCATGCGTTCAAATCTTTCAATATTAGTGCCATGTGTGAGGATGAGCATTAATATTTGTGCGATAAGCATAATAGGCACACCATTCACAAGTACAATATGCTTGGCAATGAATGAGAATGCACGGATTGGGAATAAATTGTGAGTTTAAAGTAGACTTTGTGAAAGCGAATATGATGACATTGGTGTTTTGTTAGTACAGAGTGTCCACGAATGATTTATACCCGGTTTCAAAAAATCAGAAAAAATATTAAATCATAATTTTTCATAAAACCAACAGCTTTCCTACAATAGTGGATAAGTCATCTACATTTTCCAGGTTTCATCAAAATATCTAAAGTTTGTAAAGTGTAATGAATACAAATTGACCAAATTCAAATATTCTTTCTTTGCTTTTGTAATTTTCTAAGATCTACAAAAAGCATTACCTTACAGACCTCTGAATATATTCCTTCTCAGATTACTGAGATAGACTTAATCAGATATGGAGCAAGCAGGACACCATTTTGGTGGGCAAGTTGATTAACATACTTCCCTGCGTTGAGGTTTCCGTCGACAAATACTGGTCCTAATATTAGGTTGTTACCCATAATATCCATTTGAACTAACTTCCGGTTGTAATAGGCAATGTCAAATGTAATGTTTCTAGGTGGTTTCCCTTAGGCACGTACATGTAACATCTTATGTTATTTGTACTGGTTATTGTAAAGCTGTTCAACCGTAACCAAAATCGTCATTTCTTTTCCTAAGAACACCCTTTATATCCAATATCCATCACTTTCCTGATCACAGTCAATTAATAAATTCTAAACTGTATTTCACGTTTTAACTTTAGACAAGTTAAGGGTGTCAGTGTAGTCAGTTTTAATTGAATGTTTTAGTTCGACAATTTCTCTGATTACAAATTTACAATTGGCAAAATATACCCTGTTTGGGAAAATCTCTATAACTTTCCACAGGAACATGCAATTTGAAAAGTTCTTCAGAAACCTAAATACATGTTTAAATTGGAAATTAACAAGATTTGACCAAAACATTAACCACTGCTCCACAAAAAAAATCTGGTTGCCGGGTATAAATCATTCGTGGACACTCTGTATTTGCTGGGTTGACTTCCGCAATCAATTGAGAAACCAATGACGAAGCCTATGGCTTTGAATTGCACCATGTATGGGGTGGAACTATTGCATGCATGGGCATAATAATCCTGAAATGTTTGCAAGAAAGAAGCGTGTCTACAATTGTTTGAATAATGGCAACTCGGGTAATATCATTGTTCTTGTAACCAAAATGTGCAATTAGCTTCACCTTTGCCTTTTAAGTCTTTTGACCAGTGCACATGTCTTGTTTTCATTACCTGTTCTTTACCGACATTTTGTGTAAATTTTAGCTGAGTTTTTTTGTCATAAGTGAGATTCATTATTTCATCTCACCCTACTTTTATACACAGTGCCATTGACTCTTTTTCAATGTTATATTGTACAAGGCAGTGAAAATTTCACTGGAGGGGTGTAAATTAATCTGCTGCAATTCAAACTACACACAGTGCTAAGGGTAACTCATATTGTATGTTGTAGAAATTATGACCAGTGGCTTATTAATGCAAAGAAAAAGAGTCTATAAAAGTGAATGCAAATGCTACAATGCTGATTCCATTACAATCATAGGTTTAAGAATTGCAATGCTGGCAAAGGTTACTTATGTAGTGTTTAAAATTTTATAGGAAATTTTCGCCAGACAAGATTTACCATTGCTCTCAGGTTTTTATCAACATGTCATGGATTAAATTATTGGAAGAAAGTGTATTTGTTTTAGTATTATAGTCCTTGCAGGATTATCAGGCCATTAATGCTAGGAACATGAGGATTGACATTACTTTACCTTTAAATGATTTATCCATGGTTTTAATAGCAGCATCCATGTGTCTGTTTTATTTTATTATTTTATATCGTAGGATTTTCTGACCAAGGTGTTTTTAAAAGTTCAGTAATTGAAAGTCAATTGTATCAAGTTAAGATCAGGTGATGGTGAAAAGACCCTCTGGATATGACCACTTTATGAGCATAAATTTGCGGCAGGTGTAAAAGACAGAATGCAGAAAAGACAGAAAAGACAGAATTGACAGAAAAGGCAGAAAATGAT
>JXSR01S068829.1:0-11256 GCA_000969725.1 Ophiothrix spiculata
AAATCATTTTCTGGTCGTTGCATCCGAACAAATGGTCCTGTTCTTTGGAATTCACTTTCAAAAGATCTTAAAAATTCCTGCTCCCTTAAATCTTTTCGACAAAATAACAAAAAAATCCTAATCGACATGTATTTGTAACGAGCTTTGAGCATGTCCTTGTCTTGTCCTTCGTAATGTTTGCTCACTTTTGTTCTTTTTCTTTTGTTCCTTATTTTCCCCCCGTTTTGGTATTAGTTAAGGGGTAGGCAAATTACCAGCCTTCTTGGCTGCCCCGCCTATTCCTCCATATGTCTTTTTGTTTTGTCTACTTATATATATCTTTTATTTATATTTTGGTATTATTTAAGTGTCTCTATAACGTGTATTATTTTAATCTTCTGTTTGTTTGTTTATGGAAATAAATTTGAACTTTGAACTTTGAACTTTGAATGTGCAATGGGGTGAAAAATAGGACTCCATTTAATACATTCTCCATAATGTGAAAATTTAGAATGAAAATTCTCATTCAGAATTAACAGTTTACTCCATTCTTAAAAAACAACCACCATGAGAAAAATTGTGAATGAAAATGACTACAAAAATGACAAATCTCTCCCGCTTTATGCTTGAAAAAATACCGAATGTCGCATTTTGTTGTGATTTTATTGTCTTTGGCATGAAGTCACGTTTGACGTCGCTGTGACGTCATACAAAGTATGTGTGTACTTTTTAGTACCAATTGACTTTAAATGATTTTTAGCTTTATAGCTTTGCATTCTTACATGTGATATTTCGCTTCCGAGATCTTAGGGGGAATAGAGGAACATTCTTTATACACGGTGAGTTCAAATAAAATGACCGAGATTCATGACTACATAACAAAAGGACAACGGATATTGTAACCAACCGGGTAAATGTGCAGACTTTTCTGTTTACCTTAAAAGATTGATTATTGTTTAAAGTGGTTATGCCTCTTTTTTTAACACTTCAGAGCATAAGGTGTTTAGGATCCCGTTGGTGCACAAAGGGGTCCGTATGATTCCTTGATTTAGATCGCTTTAAAAACAATGCTTATTTTTTCATTTTTTTTTCCGGCAAGCTACTGATGACGGGCTGTGCTCATCCTGTTGGACATGGTCTAGAAACACGTGTATGGCAGTGCCGTTTAGGCATATTTTGGAATACAACCTTTTCTTGCTTTTACTTTTGAAAACATATCAAACTGAATTTGCGGATTTGGTTTTTAGGTTTATTCCACATATGTCTAGCAAATCAAACAGTCCAAGGAATGTTGGTAAGTTTTCACCGCTTCTGCAGCAGATTTCATCCCAAGACGCCGCATCCAGCCAACGATGATTTGTTCATGTTCGAATAATGCAAGATACGTTTTTGCCAAAGAACTTGATCAATAAAAAAGAAAAAAAAGAAAAAATAGGAGAAAAAAAGAAGAAAAGAAGGATTATAGTCCGTAGCTAGGTGCTCAGCTTTTCAACCAGAATGGTATCATTGGTCCCACGAGACTGATGCAGTTATGCCACATGAATCCACTTCCCATATAATCTTCGGGTTGTATGCACGCGCGGCTCTTTTCGGAGCCACCGAATCAGACAAAAAGAACCTTTCGGGACTCTTTTCCTTTCTTTGTCAGTAATATACTGGCCTCTTTTAGTGCTTACAACATCACTCTGCATATTTGTAGTAGTCATTTTTACAAATAGGATATACGTCTTATTTCAGATAGGTAAAGGGAAAAGATAATTTCTTTTTTCTTGCTTTGGGTATCGAATATTGTTTTCTCGAATTGAACGTCCCGTGTATCCCCTTCCCGCACCTTTTCTATGCACAAAGGGGTCCGTATGATTCCTTGATTTAGATCGCTTTAAAAACAATGCTTATTTTTATATTTAAAACTGTATATAGTGATACACCAACCTAATACGGTTCATATGAAACCATACTTAAATTTAAAATCCGTCATTCTGTTTCAAAATGGCGGCCATATATCTAACTCGTATGAAATGTTCCTTTTTACGAAAAACATGTCACGCAAACAATTGAAAATCTGCTTTTATAAACGATTTTTTGAAAGAAATCTAGTATGAATAGCAGATTATATATAATTGCAAATACATTGTTGAAGTGAGAATTTTAAAAAGTTGTTTCTGTTGTATATATGGATAAGATGCTTAAAACTGTCGATCTTTTGTTACACAGTCATGAATTTTAATTTTGACATACTGTATACGAAAACATCCCTAATGAATAGTTTACATATTGATAATTTGTTTTTAACATAATGCATGCTTAACACTTCAATCACTTCCATTTTTGCTGCCATTGGCAACTATTAATACCTAGATTAACAAGCTATACTTTTTTGTCCTATTATTGTAATAGCCTTTTCAATTTTCACTTAAGCTAACTTTGTTTTAAAAAAAAACGTCGTCCATATAAGAACGACACAAATCATAAAAAAGCACTGAAGTAGGACAAACAACACGATTCAAGAGTTCTGCTAACACACTTTGTTGTCGTGGAGTTGTCGATAAGTGTTACCGCGTCATTCCTTATCTTAAAAAAGCTATTAACTACTGCAAGTGAGATGAAAAATATTTAATCAAATATCCCAAGTGTTGTTTACATTTTCCTTTGTAGTTCTGGGAAAATACTGTCTTGAATCGAAACTGAGTTTATTACAGCATATTTGCCTGTAAAAAGGAAGGATTAGTGATGAAAATAAAGTGATGCTTTTAAATTATCTTTCACCTTTTAAAGTTTTTCGTTGTAGACATCAGCCTATTCAACAAAGAATCGATTATTTTCACGATTGTACTTTTTTGCAGTAGTTACATCGGCTTAACAAAGAAAGTGCAGTGATCAAAGAGAAAAAAACACAAATTTATTTCAAGAACTGTATATCTCCAGAAAGAATATAACATTTACAAAGAAGTACAAATCTACACTCCGGCAACTATTTATCTTGACTTAAGTAACCTGTTCTATTCTTTAATCTATACATCATCATCATCATCATCATCATCCGTCGACTTCCGTCGAGATACATGACACACATCTTTGCCAACTATATTTATTACACATTGCACTTCCAAGTTCATTGAAGTTCAAGCCAGTATCTCTACATATGGTATCAGGGTACGTTAAAGGTCTACAGACTCTGTTTGGACATGGCAATCTCCAAAGAAGGGTGTCCGGTATGATTTGGTCCTTGGCTCGAAAGCAGCGACCAGAAAACCGGGCTCCCCTCCGTACCACGGTTGTAGAGATATGGGGTATATCACCATAAATCTGATGCCCAGCTGGATGCTGCTCCAGGACACATTTTGGACACGAATCAGTAGCCCGGTACAGGCGCCATCTAAGCGGTCTTGAAGCTCTCCCTTCAAAGTCCATGTTTCCGCGCCGTAAAGTAAGATGCTTTCAACACAGGCCCTGAAGAATTCAATCTTGGTTGCCCTGGTAATATCAGACTTCCATATGACATCAAGCTTGTAACAGACGATCCATGCGTGTCCCTTTCTTGTCAAGAAGTCCTTTTCGCTATCAAGTACATATGACCCAAGGTATTTAAAGTCGTCTACTTCCTTGATGGCAGTTCCATTCATTGAGCAGATAGGAGAATGATCAGATGTTTCATTGAGGATCAGGCATTCTGTCTTCTTTACATTGAGCATTAGTCCGACCCTAGCCGCCGATTCTTCAAATGCAACCATAAGATCTTGAGCAGATGATATAAGTTCTGCAGTAAGGGCGACATCTGCATAGTCTAAGTCTGTCTAATACTTATGACTTTGATGTCCAGATCTTCTGCCATTTGTAAGGCCTTTATCACTCATGGTGTAATCTATACATAACGTGTCATTAGATTGTCATATATATAAATGTATAGCACATTAATCACTTTTGTGTCATCCGTAACAATATTAAGAAAACAATGATTGGTATTACCTCTTTAATGCTAAGACAATTTAGCAATACACTCGTGGTCTAAGTCTAAAGTATTTCCCACAAACACTTTATTCAGCCATATCTCACAAGGCGTTTATAAGGAAACTATCGGGAAACTTATGTTGCTTTTGGTCAGATCTGATAGGTAATCTAGTTAAGTGTAAAATTGAGGTGCGAATGGGATCAACCCTCTCACTTACGGGTAGGGGTCAACAACACAAATGGGTCGAAAAACGTGATTTTTAGGTCAAATTTAATTTGACAACGCCTGGGTAAAGGTCACTTCACCGATCAAGTTGAGTGGTTATATGGAATGTGTAGATGTAATAGAGTGACAAGCAGGCGATTAAATGTCCTGGTCACGCTTGACTTCGCCAAGAAAAAGCTTGGAAGCAAACGAAAAATGATCCTTCAACGCCCCCCCCCCCAGTTTACGAAAATAGGGCTGTGGTAAAAGTGGAATGGTCCCTGGCGGTATATGACACTTTAAAAGGTTTTAAGAGGTTTTCAATCTGTCATATACCGTCACAAAACACTCCGATTTCATTCAGCCCTATTTTTGTAAATTGAAGGGGCGTTGAAGGATCATTTTTCGTTTGGTCCCGAGCATTCTCTTGGCGCAGTCAAGCGTGACAAGGACATTTAATCGCCTGCTTGTCACTCTATTACATATACACATTCCATTTGACCACTCAGCTTGAGCTGTGAAGTGACCTTGACCGAGGCGTTTTCAAATCAAATTTGACCTAAAAATCACGTTTTTCGACCCATTTGTGTTGTTACCCCCTACCCGTACGTAAGGGGGTTGATCCCATTCGGAGCTCAGTTTAACACTTAACTGAATTACCTATAAGACCTGACTAAAAGCAAAATAAGTTTCCAGATAGTTTCCTTATAAACGCCTTGTGAGATATGGATGAATAAAGTGTTTGTGCGGAAATGCTTTAGACCGCGAGTGTATGTGAACTTATCACGAAACACAAACGCTTTATCGTAGAATGCTAATGTCTAATGCTGCTGCGGCGATGTGATGTACATCTAGGGTCTCAGCCCTATGATTCCATTACTCCATTACAATGGCTGTCAAGCAGCCATAATGCTAAAAGTAACAATATAAAAATAATTTTACTTAATAGTGTTTTCGGTATTTTAAGGTACATTTTCAGTATTTAAACCACGATATTTGAACAAATTTCATTAAACGTCATATTAATAAATATATTTGCATCGGTCAATATTCATTTCATTAGTTCTTAAGACAGCCGTATTTGCTAATATGTCGTGTATGTGTTGAACTCACTTAAATAAACTTTTTACTATTTTTAAACTATAATTTACAGTAAAAAGTATCAAAGCGGTGAAAGTACGGGACTCATAACACTTTTTATTGTTTTCTTCAGTAAGAAACTTTACTCTGATCACATTAATCGCTCCTCGGTTCGGAAGTCACGTTCAGCCTTAAGTCTCCTTTGCTAAATAATTTAGATTGCGCGATGCACCAGTGTATTGCCTGGTAAAGTAAATTAACCTAATGGTGTTTAATAAGGCATAGCTCCTGACACTGCAAAGAAAATTCCAGCTGTACTACAAAGATGATGAGAATCGTCTATTATATATTATTCAGACACCAATTTATCATGCTTAGTATTATTGAATGACGAAAAATGTATTTGTAATCACGCCTTGCGTCGTGTTAAAATATGTCCCCGTGTGTTTCGTGCAATCATGAAATGTGTGCCAACGAAAAACATGTTTAACATTAGAATATATGTGAAAAATCTCTTTTAATTAGCATATTTTCAAAATTGAACTTAACTGAAAGTTGGATATGGCCATGGTGAATCCGCATGTAAAATGCAAAGCCTTGAACCGAAATAACTAGCGTAAATAAAATAAAACAATCAAGCAAACAAAGGTAATTTTTTTTTTGGTCACGCAACAAGCTTTGTTAAGCCTCGAGACTTAGCAATGGACGTGCAACTTCATATTAGTTTCCACACAAATTCAGCTGGCATCATTAAAGTGGTGGTCACAACCAGTCGTATGTGCACATAGTTGCTGCCTGCGTGCTAAAACGTAGTCAAAATCGTGCGTCTCGTGCGTCGTAGGTACTAACATCATACAAATTTTAGAGCATGCAGGAATTTTCTCTGCGTGCTGGCTACATTTGGGCTACTGATTTAACATCAGCACGGTCCGCAAGTGCTTGGTACTAACAACGTGCGCACAGCAAACCTACAAGTTTTTTGGGGTTTTTTTCATTGTTTTGTTTGCCAAAAGGGACCAAATCTAGCAATGCTTTTTGGATAGGTACATGTCTCAGGTGTATAAAATGCCATGCTAGGAAATTCGGGGAGTAGCCACCAAAATGCATATTTCATTAAAACGACCTTAAGCAACTTATAAAGTACAAAATACACAAAGCTATCATTAAGAAATGACTTTTTGGTCTCTAAACAATATACTAGTGTTTGACTTAAAACATGTTGAATGCATGTTTTAAATTCAACATGGCTGCCAAAAATGGCCATTAAAAGGCCGCTAAATAGCTTATTTTTATGGAAATTGAACGCCTTTTGACACCTAATATCATAAGTTATCAATAGACAAAAAAATTATGGTTACTAGTACCGCAAGACCATATGTCCTCAAATTGTATTATTCACGTTTCAAAATGGCACCCAAGATGATGCACAAAATGGTCAACATTATATATTTTTTCGTTCGAAAAGGTCTTGATGTGACATAAAAAGGGCATTAAAACATAAAATCTAAAGCTTATACTTGAATTTGTATTCTTCAAAGCTAGCATTGACTTGCAAGAAAAAGCTCTCCAAAGGTCGCAAAGGATTTACGAATTCGGCCTTATTTGTGGAGCTTATCACTGCTATACATTCATGTCTTCTGCTACATTTGTGCTGACGTATACTATATATATATATATAGTGTTGCATTACTATAGAAGATATCAATCATGCTCTTTGTCGAAAACTGTGACATGCTGTAACATTTATATCTGAAAACTATCACGCGGTAGAAAAGCAATTTTGTAAATTCATGTACTGTAAGCACAAGTTAGCCTTGCTATTGTTTGCATGCTAGCATGTGCTTGTCTATGTTGATTCCAGACCCAAAAAAAAACAGGTTTTAATTCAAGCTGAAGGTCGTGAATATGTTTTTAAGCAATTGCTAAGGCTATTTTTTTTCTACTCTAGCTATTGCTTTTTATTTATGTCTTTTTCTTACTAGCAATTATTGCTACTTTTATAAATTCGGCATAATGAATGGATATTTATATACATTATTTTTTGACAAGTAGACATTTTATGCATTAAAACTGTTGCAAGTTGCATCCTTATACAAATCTTTATAATCAGACATAATGAAACAAACAATTCTGCCTTCATAGCTTATGTTATGGTCACATATACCGAAAGAAGCCGCAAGGCCAGCCGCAAGGCCAGCCGCAATGCCGTAACGCCAGTTTGACATCAGTATGACATCTGTGAACGCTTGCGATGCCCGGTCGGTCACTGGTCTGCAACCGAAGGTTGTGTGACCATAACACCCTGGTCACATAACCACTGGTCGCCGACCGGTGTCTGGTAATTCGAAGGAAGACGCAACTTCGCAACGCCAGTATGACATCGGTTTGACACCGGTGATTGTTTGCTAGCTCTTGCGATGCCCGGTCGGTCACCGGTCGGTCTCTTGTGGTTATTAGACCATAACTGAAGACATCGTATACACGCCGAAAGGTGTTAACTCCTAATTAAATTCTTGCGGCATGCTTTCGGCGTCTCTACGGCTCACGGACACCGTCATGACACTGGCAGGTCACCGCCTGTGTATTCTATCCGGTGTAGCAGAAATGTAACTCCCCCGTTCTTATTCTGTGTCCGGGTTGTACAGTAAAATATAGGCTTACAACTCTCACGCACTATTAGTTTCACGCTTTATTCCGTTATAGTCTATGGAAGACGGACTACCATTTCAGCTATGGGACTACGATTACTTTCACACCGATATGACACCGTAAACACATCGTAACTTCGCCGCAAGAATACGGTATGTGACCAGAGTATTGGTTACATTTGAATTAAATGAAACGAAGAAACAGACAAGATAAATGACACTTTCATATATAAAGTGTTTGAAAAAATCAATGTAATTATCTATTATCTTAGTAAGAATCTGAGTTGCTGAAGGTGCTGGGATGGTTTAATCTTCCGGCACACGTGTTAAGATGTCTGCATAAATAAACGTTATCTGATACAATGTTGTGAATCAGTAACAAATATCTTTAGAATTCTGACAGAAGTCACCAAACCTTTTTTAAAATGAATTTACCGCTGCGTGAAATACCCCTTTGATCAGTGTAGTATGGGCCAAATCATAGTCGGCCTCCAAATATTTTTTTTCCTACCGAACATTTGGTTGTGACGTCAAAAGGACAAGTGACTCCAAACAAAATAACTTCAACACCGAGTTGAGACAAAATAAAACTTCGCGCTAGATTGCACATGTTATTGAATTGCCATATACATTGGACCAAATGTTTGTTACCACGTTCATAGTTTAAATTCGATGGCAAATATTTGGTGACGTCACGACCCAATGTTTGATAGAAAAATTTTGTTTGGAGGCCAACTATGATTTGGCCCTAACTCGTTTTACTATACTACGTGAATCAAAGAAAAAACAAAATGTGCATGGATTAAAGATGACTTTGACCTTGACTAAAGCACCAAATCATAAATATGTTGTTTTTTAGTAAAGCATTTTCTTTTAAATGCAGAAACATGTGTTTTTGTAATTTTCTCAAAAAATATGATTTTTTTGTCAAAATCAACTTCACCATCATGTTTCTTGTGAAAATTCCTTTTTAGAAATGTATACTCTTATTAACTTTAACCACCTTGTTAAAAGTTATGGTACAAAATAAATTTGCACAAACGTAAAATTGAGTAACGTGCATCCCCCTTAAATCTGCGTTACTAAAACAACAGAAATTTTATGATTTGGTCTTTCTATCAAGGTCAAGGTCACCTGTTATCCTTGCACAATTTTGTATTTCCGTAGTAGGTATTATAATATCTTTCTAATCGTTAGAAGAACATAATCTTTTTAACTGTATATTTAAACGATTTTAAAACGCACATAATGTTGACTTAAAATTTAACTGCCAAAAAAACTGATTATGATTAGCATTTGTAATAGTACTCATATAAAGACTCCCAAAAAAGAATCGCCTCATCTCGAAAAAATGGCTCGTGTGCAAATATGGAAGTCGCAAACGTAATTTCAAGACTTGTGTACAAGCGCTGGAATTTCAGTTTCCATTTGACACCCTATTTCTGACAATTGACTGAGAAACGTTTAAGTTATGAACTTTTAAAACCCTCGAGGTCAATTTGAAAAAGTTGCAAATTTCTTTTTTCGCACTGTACAAACCAGTACAAGACTATGGATCGATATGAGGTAAGCGAGCTTGACCACTGAATCACGCGTTTTTTTCTAAAGCATACGTCATGATCTCTAAGCATCGTCCATCAAGCTGCAGTGACTGCGTCAAAGGGGAGGGAGAATGGTGGAATTTCCCCCGTCACAAGCCTTGCCCCTCCTTCATTGAGCAAAAATGGTGGGATATGGTGTTTTTGTTTGCGTATCGCGCGACAAATTCGGCCAAATTTGATATATTTAGCTGTTTTAAAAGTTGTTAAAAAGTCTTGATATCGTGAAAAAAAATATGACATCTTGAAATTCACACGAAGCGCATGAATATTTCGACATTAAACATGCAAACAGGACGCTATAGTGAACAAAGTCACTTACCTCATATTGATCCTAGCCTTGCATTACTGGTTTGTACAGTGCGAAAAATGAAATGTGCAACTTTTTAAAATTGACCTCGTGGGTTTTAAAAGTTCATAACTTAAATATTTCTCAGTCAATTGTGAGAAATAGGGTGTCATATAAAAGCTGAAATTCCAGCACTTGTCTTAAAAATACGTTTACGACTTCCATATTTGCGCACGAGCCATTTTTTCGAGATGAGGCAATACTTTTGTGGGAGTCTTTATAAAAATAATGTACCTCATATGTGATGACTCACCCCGAAAAGGGGTACTTTGCGACAGAACACTTTTCGAGAAACCGATGAAAATATGCAGCAAAAATAAAGAAATTAATAAGAATTCCAAGCAGATTTTCAGTTGTAAAATTTGATTGCTGATCAATTTCAACAAATAAGGTGTCATTTTAAAGCTTGGAAAATGTTGTTACAGATAGAACGATACAATCAAAATTTATATCATCTTCAAAGTCCCCCCTTTTGGGGTGAGCCACCACATATAGATTCCTGTCCTCTAAATTGTTAAAAGTGAAGGCTTAGATTTAACTAGCCCCTATAAATTTACTCTGCCCGGGGCTCAATGTATTTTGCGCCGTGTAACTCGAGCTCCACGCGCGCTACTATAAACATTCATAGTCAAACACGCGCTGTGTAAGTACGTAAGCTAGTTATCTTGCACGCACAATACGGCGCGGTCAGCATTAAAAGAAAAAAACATACGTAAATTATCATCGGGCGTTTTAAGTGCTAAAATGGTTCTTTTAACCAACCAGATGACAAAAATCTATTATTTGGTATATAAAACGAATAGTTTTGAGATCACTCGGGAAAACAATTTTAACCATGCCACAGCGGTCTTTGAAAAATGAAAACACGAAAAGTGAATTCGTTTTAAAATTTTTTCTCTCTCGATGCACTTTAGTCAACCTTTCAACAATCATAACTCCTTAATTTTGCTATGAAGTTCTAATTTAAAGGAGAAAGCACAAGATGATTATTGCTTAAGGGCATGGAATGACAAGAATATTAATACAATAATATGAAACTAAGAAGCGTAGGATTGTTGTTTCAGATGTGAATTTAAAACATTACAATAAGGTTTTAACTTTATTTCTAAAAACAGATGTAGGCAAGAATGATAAATGGAAGTAAGTCACCTGGCCTAAAAGAGATGAAATTTATTTTTAACTGACATGTTATGCATACTGCTTTTTACCTATTGCAAATCAAGTAAGTATGGCATTTCGTTTTGTTTCTTTTTTCTAATCAAAAAACCCGATGATTGAATGTTTTCAGTGTTTTGTAAAGTATTTTGACGAATCCCGGATTTGATCTTCATATCAAGAAGATTCTCTAGGTAATTTTCGCACGTTTTACCTCACATTGGTTAACACATTGAGAACAGTTAATGGTATTTGTACTGCTCTGCCAACACACTAGATAAAGAACTGCCATTC
>JXSR01S068831.1:0-17532 GCA_000969725.1 Ophiothrix spiculata
TCATACTTCACATGCCATTTCAATTGTACACACTTCAAAAGGACTAACCTGATTTTCTCCTAAATCCAGATAAAAGTGTGATTCCAACTACTTCCAAGAAAGCTGACCTGTTGGAGAATGCAGCAGCAAATCCTGCAGGAAAAGCCAGCTCAAGTAGTTCAAAGAGTGTCATGAAAAAAGGTAACTTCAAGGATTGGATCAATTGCAGTTTTGCAATTCTTATTTTAAATTGCCTTGTGCTTGACCAAAGACAGATTAAAAACAGACGAATATGACATATTGTGTAATCTAGGTCAAAATATTTTTTTCATTTGCCACAAAGGTAACAGGAATGTTCTTTGAGCACAAGTCAGAGTATCTATCTAAGTATTTCATCGTCTTGAGATGCTATGAGGCAAAGATAAATTGTAGATTCATGGTTTTCTAACAAAGACATCTTCTGGTCAGCAACCAGTACAATGTGTTCATCACAGAGGAAGTTCAAAACTTGTGACATGATATATACCAAAGGGAAATGCATGTATTTTCTGCCTGCCACAAGCAAATACATGTTCATACTCTATTGCAAGCTGTAAAGATTTTTTTTCAAAATGCATATTAATAATGAAACACTTTAAATTGTTGTCTTTTTCAGGGCCTATAATTGTAGGCGTGGCTGCTTGTGCAGGTTTGCTGCTCATAGTACTGGCAATCGTTGGAATATGGCTATATAGAAGGTAGAACATGATTTTATATTGTTATCAATTAGCAAAGGGCAAATTTACCACTAGTTCTCTAACAATTGCCCCTGATTCAGGTCAAATCCATGTGAACCAGGGGCAATTCTTTAAAGAGATATAGTACCTGAACATGCAATGTTTTTTGCATTACAAAAAACCACATCATTTTTGAATACTTTTGAAATGCACATACATACATGTATAATCATTTCAATGTATTAATCTTTACTGCTATGTTTTTTATTTCTATTTAGGAACAGATCTTCAACAGGCAGTAAACAAGTCGCGGTTATGCAAAATATAGGCCCATATGAAATAACAACACCAGGCTTAGGCCAGAGGAACATCAGTTATGAGTCAATGCCTGATGGTGATACGCATGATATGACTGCGTCGTCTAATGATCACGATAACGCGGCTTATGTGATTACGCAGATCGGTTCAAACGCTGGCGCTAATCAAGGCACGACGTCACGGGGGACAGGCTCTGCTTCTGCACAGATGGATAAGAGGACGAGCGGCTGGGAGGATAACAAGATCTATGCTGTTAATGATTAAATTATACCATGACATTATCAGAGTATTAGACTTGAATAACGACTTACGGCGTGTTCACACAGAAGAATTTAGTCATGACTATATTCTCGCTCGTGAGCCGCTCATGAGCAAATTCCAAGTGTGAATAATGCAATTATAGAAAGTGTCTCGTCATGACCAAAAGTGACGCACCACTATTTTAACGTGTAAGTCATGTCCCAGTGTGAACACAATTGCTAAGGTATCTCGCATTACAAATCGAGCTGGTCAGGGCTAGTCATGACTATTATGTGTGAACACAGCCTAAGACTAAATAACTTGAGAGTAAAAATCTCACTACCAATTATATATGCTGCCATATTTGTGAAATGAAGTGTATAGTGTCCATTACTCAGAAATAAAAGCGCAACAACATGAAGCATCTTGAAAACAGTCTTCAGTAGTCTTGTAGGTAAATATCACCCTCTTCAGCATCAGCAATACCTTGGAACTCTTGAACAATCTTTTATGTATATCCATATTACCTAATGACTTGAGGTTAAGTGTATCACAATTTTGATTAATTATGATCAGCCTGTACATTGACATGATATTGTATATGTGCCTTTTAAGGTGGTTTTTCATCACAGGTGAACAAGCCCAATTTGCCTAAATTGGATCTATTTTAGGGGGAATTTGCTGAAAAAGCACCCAAGGTAGGTAACATTGGGTGCAACATTGGTATACTGTAGGGTAGTTTTGGAGTTTGAAGTAAAATAATGTATAGATGGAATATGACATTAGATTGACTGAGCCCATAGCAACATACAGGATCAAGGTAACCACTTCTATTGAGCTTGAAATGGATTTGTGATCATGATAAAGATTACATGTGCTGCCAAGTACTAACTAACCAAGATGAACAAATACACATTATGAATAAAGGTGGCTTCAGAGTTGTTGTAGGTGGCAGCTACGACGAGAACCACATATAATTAGCAATTTTGAGCTGTTGTAATCTAGGACGACACATTTACATACTGCTGCAATAGTATGTTGTGAGAAAAGTTGAAATTATTGCATTGCGACCCCAATGACGAGCAGATCAATATATCGGTTAATCAAGCTTGCTGCAAAATTTTCTAGGTGCAACAAGGGCCAGTTTACGCACTTTGACGTCAAGCTGGTCATGCGACCACCATTACAGACACTCTGAAACCAGCCTAAAAAGAAAAATAGTTATATGACAACATATTTAAGAAAAAAATGAGTTTTAATTTTTCATAATTGGCATGTAATCAATTTACAGAACTAGTACCAGTTGGATAACAATTATAAGAACACTTTTGAGATTGAACTTTCTGCTCTACTATATATATGTATAGAATGTTATATATATAAAATCCATAGAAAATATAAAAATTGCATATAATTAATATAATTAACGGAGCTCTCCACATGTACATATGTATAAAATCTTTGTTTTTGAAACATGGAGTATAGCAAGTGGACTCTGTATGCCAGTACCGTATACTTTGAAATTCCGATATAGAGCGCATTTGTCTATGTTCCGCTGTGTGTCCTCCCTAAACTTAGGCTGTGAAATTACAACAAATTATTATTGCCCCTAATTGCAAAGAATCTAACATATTCTGAGCAAATCAGATCTGTTACAGTGGTAATATTTATGCCAGAATGAAAAATATGATGCACACTATCAGAATTTTAGGGTATCTTAATTAAAAATGTGTGGGGGTTTATTACTAAATTCACTCATTTGTTTAGTACTAAATGTTAGACAAGTTCAAAATGATATACAAATGTCTCATGCTGAATTCACATTTGAAACAAAACAGATGTGTTACCACAAACGACCACCGAAATTGAATTCATACCCAAACACAAAGAGAGTAGCAGCAAAAGAAATTAGAAATGCATTGAACAAAATGTGTTCTTCAGCTTTAAAATGACAATTGTTTCAAATTCATACGACACCCAGAAATAGAGTTACGATTCTTCAAAGCACAAAATAATACCTAAAACAGAGAAAAGGTAGTTAAGTCTTATATTATGCCCCTTTTCTAATGCAACTTCATTAAGAAAATGTTAGTTTCCAGATATTTTTTTTTAGTTTAAATAAAGGCTGCTAAAGGCATAGGTATTTCAAATCTGTAGAAATGATTAATTATTTTGTATTTTGTAAAAAATGACAACTTTTACTGGAGGATCGTGATGGATGGTCACATTTGTTTTTCATGCATACATGCCTATTATTCCAAATGCGTTTCTTTTAAACTTCAGTCATATACCCCTCCAACCTTGCAAAAATGATGACCTCTTTAAAACAAGAATTGACTAAATCATGGTAGTTACTTTTTGATCATGATCAATGCAAACTTGTTCACTGTCAATACAGTCTTGGCAGATAGTTTATTTGCTTATGTTGACAAACTTAGACCGCATCTATGAACATGTGGAGAGTCCCGTTAATATAAAGATTTAAAATCTGTTGTTATAAAGGCTAAATAAAAATAATATGGCACACCTTTGCATCTGGATCTATACATCACAAGAAATTTGTGATGACAATGTTTTTTACACTAACAAACTATAAAAATATTAACTTGATATGTATTAAAGGGGCAATTCACGATCCGCTACTCAACCTTTGCTTGGACTTGAGCATTTTTGGAAACACTTTACCTATATTTAGGAATTCTCTGCAAAAAAGAGATAAATATTTCATTTTGGGGGATAATAATACATTTTCTGGAAAGTTTAACCACTTTCAACCACTTTTAACCATGATGCAAGTCACTGAAGTCAAAGTTTCCTGAGATGTCTAACAATTGCCTAAAAAGATCACTTTTTCTATTCTTTTATACAGGGCAAAACTTCCTGAAAACAAAACCTTTTCAGTAAAAACTTGTATCCCTGATGGTTCTGCAGAATTCTGCATATGATTTTAAAAGTTTGTAGAGCTCATTACATGGAAACTATAAATCAAAATTAAGTGACATTTTTAGTACATATGACAGAAAAGATACATCTTAATCACATTGGGATCATGAATTGCACCTTTAAATGAATAATAAATACTTCCCCTATAACCTTCACCTACAAACAGAAACACATATCAAAAGTACTTAACCTTACTGCCCATTAAAATAAGGCTGAATCTTGGGCTAGAGTTGAAAAGGAACACTAAAAGGGTATCTATGGGGCAATCTACACGGAATACAGATCCAGATGCATGCACATCTCCAGGTCTGAGATCCACATCTCAATAGACCACTTACATGCTTGCATGTACGCAGAGTGCAGTACAGCAGATCGAAATCTGACGCCCGTGTAGCCATAGTCTACTGCAAAGCCGCTTACGGAGATATGCATCTGGATTTGCACTCCTCTGCAGATTTATCCTATGATGCTTAAATTGATTCAAATTAATCAATAAGCTACAAATATTGGCAATTGACCCCAATGTGCAATTACGGTACTACACATAACCAAGAGGGCTCTTTTACATGATTAAGCCAAATTAATGCTAAACAAATTGAGATTTAATTTAATATGGCAGTCGTCACCATAAATATATCTATTCTCTTAAATTTAAAATCATGAAAACATAAAAAAATATTTTACTTCCAAGAGATGTCCTACTACTTAACAAAATAAATACTACACTGAGTTAAGCTTATTCTTTTAAACTCACAATAAACTATGATACACAACACCTAAAAAATCCAAATGCTAACTATGTCAATTACATTCAGTGAGAATGGCCATATTTTGAACAAAATTAGACTCAAAATATGACAAAATGGTTTACAAATGTCTCACAACTTACTTGTTTGAGTGATTGGTGGCCTGCATCCAGCATTCAAAGACTCAAAATGTTTTCTAAATTGTCTAAAATTGATAAAACTTTTAAGAAGTGGTCTCTGAATCAATACACATTTCAATATAGCAATTTACAAAAATACATGCAATGCAGATGAAATAATGCATGTGTTTGGATTTTTTTGGCTGGGGATCGAGTATGTTATTGCAACAAATATGGTGTAATACATGATAAGCTTGATAAGTTAAAAAAAACACCCGTACATAAGTGTTTAACTTAAATAACACAAAATAATAATATGGAAGAAATAATACATTTGGAATGAAAATAGCCCAAACACTGACCAAGACCAGTTTGATGCACACTGCAAAGACACTTAGTTTATAGTATTTTGAAAAATATACCAATATACTGAGGTTAACAAAACATCACGATTAGGAACAAACCATTAGATATCCAGAGGGGGGGGGGAAGGAAGTTGAGTCCAAGGTTTTTTTTTTTCGCACCCCGTTCGGGAGCAATTTTTTCCAAAATTACCTGCTTTTATCCTTTTACATGTTCGGGGGTTTTTTTTACTTCTGCCTTTGGAGGGGGAATTTTGTCCTTGGAAACTTAATACCCCCCCCCTGGATATCTAATGGTGCATCCGTTAACTGACTTGAAAATGGTACAACCAGGTCAAGTTGGGTACAACCAATGAATAGTGGGGCTTTTCTTTCTAATTCTGGGTAAGGCTGGTATGACAGACATTAACTCACATATTCAATTCCTATTACAAACATATTGTTTGGTACTGGAAAGATGTTTGCTTATCAAGGAAGTAAAGATAAAGGGACAGCTTGTATTGCACAGGCCATTTCTCTTCCGAAGCAATTGGACAAGATTCCACTTTTGCAATGAGGAGATTGCCATATCTCCTTTCCAGTGAGTCTGTTACCTTCACAACATTAGAGAATGTTGGTGCACATATTTGACACCTGGGTTGTCACAAGTCACCAAACAGACTAAAACATGTGACTCTCAATGTCCATGATTAAGAGTCGGGGACTCGTTGTGCCATGTGTGTCCCTAATATTCACACAATGGAATCCCTGTTCATACAATTTACACTCTTACACAAAGTGAAAAATGTGAGCAAAATATCTTGTATGTCTCTCAGTTAAGCGAATGTAATTGGACATACAAAGTACAACAAAAAACAAACCGTGCTATTCATCTGTATGGTTTGTCTCTATTTCTGACCATCATTTTGTTGAAGCCATTTGGGTTTATTTTTCCTCACAAGTCCATTTGTTGCAAGCTTGGTCTCTAGATGTCCCTGAAAGGTAAAACAAAGTAATAAAATAACATGATAGGTACAGACTTTGCAAAAACAAACAGAATATGTTACAGAAGAATTGAAGCATATTAAGAAATGTTGAAATCGGCCGTTATAATACCATATATTTAGAAAATAAAAGATAAGATTTCTTGTTTTGCCTGTCATCTATCGTCTCATAATGGATGGGTGTGTACATTATTTTGAGTAATGGGTGCCCCCGCAGGGGGTGCCCATTACTGTCATGAAGACTTGAAGCGGGACTTGGTCATGAACTTTGCTTTTCTTAACTAGAAACTGAGAAAACAGTGTCATTGGTAATTGTAAAGAAGATTATTTATACACAACTGAGCAAGGTAAGCAACTGTAAGCTTAATTCAATCCCGGCATTACATTGCATTTCATCGGAAGGCCAGTGTTGAGGCTAGCCTAGGCCCCTAGGCCGGCCCAGCGTCCAGTGTTAAATTCAATGCATGAATCCGGGCACGAATCTTACCGTCTCGGCCTCTGACTTGCCAATCGTGCCAACATTTATTTGCAACATGAATTTCAGTTCAAAAAATAACGAGAAAATAATGATGAGCTTTGTTGTTCACCACAACATTTTGCTTCGAGATCAGTGCATGCACATGTGTTTTACTTTTAGCTGAGTGAGAAGGCCTGGGCCAGGCTGGGTCGATCGTCGAAAGAACTGAATAAATTTTATGAAATTTACAGTATCGGTTCAAAATCGAGTGTGTCATACAGATGTTTTGACTTTTTATGTCATAAATTAATTAGCCTGTCTTTATAATATAAGACTGTAAATTACTAAAACAAGTCCCAAACGCAGCACTGTAAAAAAGTAGTTCCTATTTGTTTACATTTTTCAAACTTGACGCGCTGCCTGTCATCTATCGTGTCATAATGGATGGGCGGAGTTAGGGTAAGAACCAGTCAGATTGCTTCATTGAATTATAAGCCACACCCACTGAATAAGAATGAAACATTGTCCTGCAAGGGATGTCCCTTCGGGCCTTTTTGGCCTTTTGACCATTCCCACAATAGCATTGTTTCGATTTATGTGTTTTTATGATATTTTTCTGTATGATATTGTGAATAAAATTGATTGATTGATTGATTGAGTCTCCCAATCGCACAAAAAATAAATCACTATAAACTTGATACATATGGTTATTGTTCACTATTAGGTTACACCATGCAACAAATAACTAAAGGTGCTCTCAAACATCCAATCCCCAGTCCATCTTATAATAATTTCTGTAAAGAGGACACCCTATGCTTTAACCAGTGTTTCCTAACTGACCATATTCCCACAGAATCTACTAATAACTCATAAATATTTATTAGACAACCATGAAATATAATTGGTCAGTTCAACCTGATGCGTGTGAAAGTATTTTGCCTACTTCCCTTTGAGTGCTTCTACTGCCCACACAGGGAAAAAATTGAAAAACTACCGCACCCTTCCGTAATCATAACAGTTTATCAGTTGGAAACTTACACAATGACCCAGAACAATGGAAGTTTTTTAGGTGATTTTGGTTGTGTTTACATCACATTCAGTGAAATATTTATCAGGTACAGTAAAACAAATACAACATGGTTTATTTCGAGAAGTATTGAAAACTCCTGATCCCTCATTGTTGGGATACATGTGACTACTTCCTTCCGCTTCGCGTCGGGAAATAGTCACACACATCCAACACCTCATGATCAGTAATTTTCACCACTTCCCTCTACCATGTTGTATTTGTATGATACTTCATAGACTGGGGTTGGCTAGAAACAGAAAATTCCTTATGGTCAGTTAGGGTTAAACATGATGTTAAGGTTGAAATGGAAGAATGATTAATCTACAAGCGCAGTTATTGAGACTGCATTTGTCTTGATGTAACAATCATATCTCAAAACAAATAAAGCTCCCCTAAATCTCTAGTAACTGCAGGCCTGCAAGAACACAGTTATGAATAGGTTTCAAACAACTTTTTGATAACTCAGTTACAAGAAGCCTTGCCTTACTGTGCCCATAGATATAGAGGGACAGATACCTGATTGTCTAATACTGCCAAAGAGAGTAATTGTGTCATCAGACGTAGGGCTGAAATTGGGGTATTCAGGTCCACTTCAGTCATGCAAAAATCAACTTTGAGCATGCAGATTTGATTGCGAGTAAGAAAGTAAATGGTACGCAAAACTGAATGCACAGATGTGTGTGTATTCCTAATATTTGCACATTACATTAAGATGCAATGCATCATTTGCATGAATCTATATACCCCAAGTCGATCCCATGCTGTAATAAAAATGGTGTTGAGTCTGGGGTCTCCCCTCTATATCTATGACTGTGCCTGAATCTTACCTTAATAGCACCACCAACATTACTTAAGTCCAATAAAAATGTGTCATGTCCATAAATGGAGTCTAATTCATAATAAGTTACTGCATTATTGCCTGGAAAACAATGAAGAGAGAATAGAATACTTTAGAAGAAAAAACAAGAGTAATTGGAAGAATATATTTGAAACCACAACAATTATACTTCGATCAACACCAAATAGACTGGCCGCTTCACATTGTGAACCGATACAGATAAGCGTGAGCATAGCTGAACACAGCACAACTGCAGGAGACCCATGTTGTACAAATGAAATGCGCATTTTTTTTTTCCTGTATCAAATCATTACTTCTGACATCCTGTACTCAATCCCATAGATCAAGTCTTGGACTTCAAATGTGGCAACATTGGAATCTGGAGTGCAGGACGACATGAACAACATAAAATGCATAAAAAGGAGAACACCTGGTTGGGATATGCATCTGGAACTAAAGGGGTAAAAGGGGGGGGGGCATTTAGGTAACGTATCACTAACTATTAAATTAAAAACATTTCCAGACTAATAGCATTATTTGAAAGTTTACTCTTCTGTTGCTTTTTGTTAAACATGGCTTCTTTGGGCAAGTGGAATGGCCCATTTGGAGCATGATGATGAAGAAAAGGGGAATTTTACCCAAAATGGATACATACCTGATTCCTTGAGAAGATCTGAGATCTCTTTCTGTTGCCTACATGGTATTAAGATATCACTCTGTACACCAATCACCATAACTGGACATTTCACTCTAGAAACACCTTCCAGTGTTGATGAAAATCCTTCGCCCATGTCAAAGAAATCCATTGCCTACATCAGAGAAATTCATGAAAACATCAATGGCATGTTAATGATGAAACCTTCCATTCAAGACTAAATTCTGTCATTATTTGGTTGGTGGAATTTATGTAGAGCAATTTAAATAAATAGGAAAGTCATGAAATTTTGATAGTAACTAATAAAGTAAATAAGCATATCGCCATGCATAATACAAAACACTTTTCTTTTTACACAATCACCATGTCAAACAACCAATTAAGATACGTGCAGTGCATTCTCGTTATCAATGCGTAGTCGCACACGCTCTCATCATATGCACCCTGTAGATTTAATTTGTAGGAAATTTAATGATTTCAATAATAATGGATGGATTAAAATCCCTTTCTATCATGTAAATTCAATGAAACTTTGCCGATACTTTTTTTATATGGTAATCTAAATATATTTATTTGTAAATGGTGCAGGGGATGAAGGATCAGACTTCTAGTATCTCTGCAAAGTGGGGAAGCATCTTATCATTCCTATATATATTTTTTTAGGGAGGGGGTTGGGTTAATTAGGGTTAAGTTGTCATTTGATGCTCATTTTCTATTTCATTACATCTATAAAATGTTAAGAACCATTCACAAACACTTGTCAGGGAGGACTAAAGGCAAAACAAAACAAATTCAGGGTCCCCCTTTTGGACCTCACAATTTTTTTGGATTCCCGCAAGGAAAATAGGCATCAACCCCATTTCAGGCCCCCCCCCCCAACTCCCTTTACAGACCTTAAAAAAATGTCAGCCCCTCACCTCCTTTTTGGCATATGGCCCTCTTTACAAGTGCTTGTGAATGGTCCCTTTTATTAGTTTTCAAATATTTTATAATTGAAATTAAAGCTGATACTTTGCAAGGAGTTTAATTAAGAACGGCATGCACATCTTAAAACTGCAAAAATCACAATTGTTTCAGGATACAACTTTCATGAGTATTTTGTACTGTAGCTGAAAATGAAAAATGCCAACTTTGCTGGAGGTTTGTGATGGACGGTAACATTTGCCAACATGTGCCAACATGTTTTCATCATCAGTTTTCAACTCCTTACTATGTACTTTACACTCTTGTGTTATAATTGACCAAATGACACGCGGAGTGTATGAATATGACATAATCCCCCTCCTTTTTCTAATCAGGGGGTAAAAAGCCCGGGGCCACTCAAGTATAATGTTGCAGGCATAGCGTGACCACAGTTTTTCAAAACACCCCTTAAAGGGTGATTGTTTCTGAAGCCAACATAATATACCCGTTTTCCCCCATTCACAACCTTAATCGAGAATTTACCGTTATCGTTTTAACACAATGGTTTGAAAAAGTACCCTATTTCTTGAAAATGAGCTAAAATGGCTGCTTTTGATACCCTTAACGGTGTCACCTGATTCAACCTTCTGTCCTCAAAAACAACCCTAATTCACCTTTTTCTTGGTCATGATATGCCTGCAGCATTATACTTCAGTTCCCCCCCCCCCCCAGATTAAAAGGCTACTTACCTTAGATATATACAATAATGAATTTGGATCATACTTAGTGCTGAATGCTTCACCCTGGTACTCAATGTATTCTTCTATTTGAAAATAGGGACATAACGACCGTGGCTCGTCTACATTGATTGGTTTACGACCAAACCTGTTCTCCCATTCTGGTCCACTGCGATAAGTTATGGTGGCTATTTCTCTGCAAATGAAGCAGCATCAATTACTAAATTAAGTAAAAATGACAAATTTGAAAAAGCCAATGACCAATGTTTAAGCACTTTATTGACACTTCTATAAAATACATCTTTAAGAAAGATGCACAACTGAACATCTATGTTATGGGGGAACTTCATAAAAAAGTGGTTATGGGGATGTGCTGCAAATACAAAAAGTTGTTTCTTTCCTATGCTAACTTTGATAATGAATTGTGTATCTACTTGTCACAAATTTCAGTCGTTTTTTCCAAAAATTATGTGAATATATCATTCTAAAATCAAAAACAAACAAAGCAAAAATAATAACCTGCAAATAACAAGAAATGACCTCAAGTTTTGATCATGACCTTGGCACATGGACAATCATGGCATATACTCATGTGTTTCATCATCCAAACTGCTTTATCGCATATTTATGAAATATACATATATTCAAGATTATTTCTAACAGCTTTGGTATAAAATGTGTCTTCTACAATATTTACTTCTGCTTTCTATCCAAACAGGATCTTCATATGGATACAAATTTAGATTTGTCCTCAAAGCCTAAAACACACTCTTTTGTTGTAGAATGTATCAATTATTCCACCACAAAAGTCGCGAATGTTCACAGTATAAATAAACTATTAACTGACCTTGACTTACAACTTATCTTATCATCAACTACTTTTGATAGTACCAGTTGTAAAAATGTAAACAAATTAACATATTTGTAACACGGGCTGTTTGTAAGACATAAGAAAAATTGCTGAGTCATGGTGAAAATGCAAAATATTCAGTCATTCAATGTCTGCACGCTCAGTAGTCAAACAGTGTTATCACACACAATGCTTTGTGTACATATCAGTGTGTACTAGGAGTAAACATTTAAGTCTATAACTTCCTGTAGATATGAGTATCTTACATGTGTTTCCCTGGTGTACATAAATGTCAATTCTATCAGCTGGTGCATTTATTGCAATATTTAAAAATACCCTCAATAACAAAAAATTATTTTGTAATCTGATTTTTCTATCATATTAAAATATAATCTAATAAAAAATAATTAATAAGGGTGCTGATGCAAGGGGGTTCGCTTGCCAGTCCGACGACTTCCTAGTCCGAAGGTTCTGTAGTCCGACAAGCTGTCCAAGTTAAAGAAACGCTCTCTAGTCTGAATTTTGTAAAAGGCTCTCTAGACGGTATTTTGATAAGAGGTCGCAAGGCAAATTTTAAAAACAGCTCGCTATTATGAATTTTGAAAAAAAAAGGTCATTGAAATATGCAGACAACTTTTTTTATTCAAACCAACTAGCTGTTTTTAATATTAAGAGTAGCAAGACTTTTTTAAACTTAAGACTAGCAAATCTTTCTGAAAATTTGGATTAGCAAGCTTGTTTTCTGTTTTCCAAATTCGTACTGGCAAGCCTAACTTACAATTAAGACTAAGCAAGTTGTTTGGACTATAGTAAGTCTTCGGACTGGTGAGTCATCACACATTGTTATCTATACCGTTAATACATTAATACATTTCTACCAAGTAAAGTACACTTTAAAAAATTTATATATTTCGGAAAATTATAGGAAAGCTGGCAGAAAAATTGCTATTTATGAAAAATGCAACTGACATGTAAACCATTTCTTACATTTGAGCAGGTCCTTTTGAGCAGATTTTGAGCACATTTAAGCAGCTAAACCTGTGGAGGCCAAAAATGTAACCTGCACATCTACCTACCTTTCCATTAAGCACCCCCCCCCCCAATACACATTTATTGCACCTCAATTTTGGCAGCTGAGCTGTGATCATATACTACCAACTATAGTAAGTCTTTGACAAAGCAACTATGATATTTACCGATTTGCCAATACAGGCTTTAAAATGAAAGATTACATTTCTATTTTAAAACCAAAATTTGATTCAACAAAACTTTCAAGAGATCATTATTAACTCTTTCAGTAAATTCTGTATGAATACCTGTATTGAAAAATTCAAAATCGCTATCCCTCACATTTGCAAAAAGTAGCATCTCCAATTCCATGGCCATCAATTGTACATACCTTGCTAACTTCATTCCCATCCTAGGATAAGACTCGCCATAATAATGGCCTCTATTCCAGTTAGGGTCTGTCATAATTGCCCGTCTTTGTAGGTATCTAAGTGACATCGATGAAGGATGAGTTCGCACACAAGATGATATACAAATAGCTCTGCAGAAAAAAAAAGGAACAAGTGAACTTCAGAAGAAATTCAAATCAATTGGCAAATATATGGCCAATCACAAAGTTCTGCGGTTTCACATATTTGATGTGAAAACCAGGGCCGTATCATTGGTTTAATTTGCCACTGTAAAAATATGAAGCCTGAGTCAGCATTTCCGATTCAGCAGATTTCTCTAAATATATATTTTGCAGAACTATTTTATATAGAGGCACAACATTTGGTAAAATTGGTGCTTTTCTATCAGAATTGACATATTAAAGGATGTGTAATTTAGTTAAAAATAGGTATATTATATATTAAAAGGAAAATTATTATAAGTCCAGTAGACAAATCTGTGTACATTTATAAAACGATTCAATCAGTAGCTATAGCCTATAACAAAGCAAAGGCTATTATTGAAATCATTAAATTTATTACAAATCATTAAACAAAACAAATGCGTAGATTAAACAAGCGTCTCACCTCACGCAAAAAGATTTTTCTTTTCACACGATCGCCGTGGCAAGTAACTAATCAAGATACACACAGTGCATTTTCATTACCGATGCTAGTCACATACGCTCTCATCATACACACCCTGCAAATTTGATTTTTTGGAAATTTAATGATTCCAATAATAGTACCATCAAACCAATGCAGCTGTTGAAAGTCTTTACACGTCATAAGAAGGATTGTCAAATTTCTTCCATCAACAGGAAAGCTTACCTTTGGACCCTGTCTGGATAGAGAGCAGCAGATAATAATGACGACATCCCACCGAGTGAGGCACCAACTGTTGCATATACCTAAAAAATAATTGAATTAAAAGTGTTGAGTTTCCAGAAAAGGTTGTTTCAGTCGGGAGTGTAGCAAATTTTTGGACCTTTTGGACATTCAAATTGAATTCATATTGAAGCATCAAAACAAACCTCCTTAAAAAGGTAGGTATTCTGATCTTTTTCCATGTTTTGAATGAAGGGTCATCACCTACAAAAATCAATTGTAAATTTTCATTCGCAAACACGCAACAGGCAAAAATGTGTCTAAGAATGTCCCGTAGAAACATATTGGATATTTAATTTTGTTGACAAAATATTCTAGTAATTCAGCACTTTTTGACAATATCTCTACAAGAAACTTAATATGGATGTGAAAATTTACGGGGGTTATGAGAAAAATATGCGCTTTCATGTGGCATCAAGATCTTCAATTGGATTTTGTGAGTGAAAGTGATACACACCTTTAAATCATCCAAAACATCTGGGGGAGAAAAAGGGTGTTCCTTTTGCTGACTAAGATGTTATTTTCGCATATTACAGTAATTAAATGAGAGATTTTCCTGAAAACGACAAACTTTGTTTTGGATCAATTTGAAAATATCTAGTAATTTGTTTTTGTATGCTAATATACAAGTAGTCCTCTTGATTTAAACAATAATATTTGAGTACATCACCAACCTTGTCTATTGTTAAATGAGCTAACAGTAAGAATTGTGAATGTACGATATCGTAAACCCTGCCACCATAATGGCCCCATCCCCAGGATTTTAACCATAATATTTGAGTACATCACCAACCTTGTCTATTCCTAAATGATCTAACAGTAAGAATTGTGAATGTACGATATCATCAACCGCTATCATGGGGAATGTGGTTCCAAAAGGCTTGCCCGTTAGAGGATTGGTGGAAGATGGGCCACTGGAAGAAAAACAAACACAACAGATTATTATTTAATTAAACAATAATGTAATTCAGCTATGAAGATGACACTTGGTGGAGCAACAAAAGCTCAAGTCTCCAATATGGATGCCTCTAGAGAAAAACTAATAATATTGCTACTCAAAGTAATTATAGATTAAAATTGATTTGATTGATTTGATTTGTAGTGTGAAACAGAGGTAAGAAATGATCGGTATCCACTGCTAATCCTTGGCCAACAAAGGACACCCAACAGCCTGATGCATGCCCATGATATACTTACAAGACGCAGCTAGCATCAGGTTTGATTTTAGACGCTATGAAGACGCTTACCAGACGCTAGCAAGTTAAAATATTTTCAACTTTAGCATCTTCGTTAGCGTCTATCTAGACACTAGCTGCATTTTATAAGTATATTATGGGCATGACTCTGGGTTAACCAGAGCAAACCCCAGCTTACCTGCTTCCATAACATCCACCAAGATTATTGCAGCTTATAACAAAGAAGCGATCAGTATCCACAGCCAATCCTGGGCCAACAAACGACTCCCACCAGCCTGGCTCTGGGTTGTCCTGAAAATTAGGAAAATTGTTTAAAATCAATCAAAATAAGATAATGAAACATTATTTTTTTAATTTGTTTATGATTTATCTTGTGTGTGAATGGATCAGATCAATCTCATTAAAGGAGAATGATCCAATTTAAAAAAAAATTAGTTTTCAGTGTCATATAAATAATCATCACTAAATATAGGTGGTTTCAAATTTCAGCTGAATCGGTCAAATTGTGTTGATTTCGTTGTCAATTTTGTATTTCAGCTCTGTCTATACACTATGAAATCAGGCTCCATTTTGATCTGGAGAAAGTGGGAGGAAGGGCTCGGGTCACACACATTATTGTGCATGTTGACATTTTATCACAGTTTTAAATAAGACTACTTATTGCCGTAGATAGAAGTTACCGACCAGTTCTCATTTGGAAGATATGGTAAAAGAAATATTTTGATCAAAGAGATTCCGCAGCCTGCCTCATGTTTTTTTTTTCTGGCATGACATGGTGCTCAAACTGCTAATATTCAGATTTTTGTTGATGCTGTGATTTGTAAAATCAAAATACACTGAGATGACACCGGGTTGTTAAACTTGGATCAAACAAATTCTTTATTTTCCTTTTTTGCACATTTGGGGACGGTGTATAATCCCTGGATCTGCTTTACATAGTATACTGCGTTTCAAATATCCAAAACAAAAAAATAATATTAAACAACCTACCTCATGGCTTCTCACATGTGAACTGGCACTTAATCCACTAAAGATAATGACTGCATTACTCTTATCAGCATTCAATGTCCCAATCGTCTCATATGCCACAGTGAGCTCTGGTAAGACTCCATCATTGTATCTGAGTGTGAACGGTTTCTTGTGACTGAATTCCTTGAACCCTGTTGTAACATTTGCGTAGAGTGCATCGGGTCCTTTTGATGGACTGAAAGAAAAAGATAAGCCTTTTAATTCTCAATTGCTTTGTCAACCCACTTGTTACTTTTTGGTACAAGGAATATGATATTTTGATGAGCACTGCTACCATGCAAAAGGAAAACTGTCTATGGCTACAAAGGCTATTTTGAGCAAATCCGACAAAAAAGCCTTCCCCACTGCATTTTCTATAGACTATATTATCAACTCACTAGAGTAAATTTGTAAAAAAGTCAAGAGTTAATCACCCTATCAGCCTGTTTAAAAGCTCAGAGCATGCTCTAATACTTCATTTCAGCCAATATGTGAATTTAGGGTTTTCAGCTCGAAGTTTGGTACATGGATACTCTCCTCTCTTTTCTTGAAAATTGGTATTTAGACAAGTGGCTTTTCATTTTAACCAGAGGCATGCCCCTTCTTGAAGCAAACTTGAACCCCAACTTCATGTCCCCAAGGCTGCATATTCGCTCTATATTCGATATCTGACTCTCTTCCCATGATCACATATTAAATTGTGTAGTTGATACAAACTCATATCAATGGACCTATACTCTATAAAAAGTAAATGGAGCTTTCTGAAATACATTCAAGTGTACGCTCCTTTTTATTGTGCCCGTCACTAATAAATTATATTTATCATGGTAACAGGAAAAACATGATAAACTTAATATAAGCTGATAAAAAGCGTAACAGTTTAATGGACATGAGTTAACTTATACTCAGTATACAACTACATTCCATCCCCAATGCAGTTAAACTAGCATAGCAGCTAAACTGAAGATGGCCTACAAGTCTTAATAATCCTGTAGGCCGAAACCGGTATGGCATTTTTCTTTCAAATGCACAAGTTTCCACTTAACTAAAAGCTATATTATATAGATATCATTATCCTACTGTGAGTCG
>JXSR01S068835.1:16554-27130 GCA_000969725.1 Ophiothrix spiculata
CAATGAACTTCACTGGCTCCCAATCAAGCAGCGAATTGACTATAAAATTCTCACTCTTGTCCATAAAGCACTTCATGGCAATGCTCCGTCTGACATCATTGACATGCTTACAACAAGAAAGACTCAGAGGAAGTTAAGATCATCTTGCTCGGACGGTACATGTCTTGTTGAGCCAAGAACAAAGTGTGTTACATTTGGGGACCGTGCTTTCTCTGTCTATGGTCCCAAATTATGGAACAGACTTCCAGGCCAGTTAAAGAACTGCACGCAAGAACAATTTAAAACTCTCCTCAAAACTCATCTTTTTAAGGATGCCTATCAGCAGTAACTTTTTGAGCTTTGAGCGCCTTAGAACATTTTGTATGATACTGGCGCTAGGACATAAATGACTTTTTGATTGATTGATTGATTGAAATTAGTTTTGAAATAAAACATGCATTTCTTGACAAAACCAATTTGGACAGCATCCGCGAAAAAATATTTTTTGCAATTAAGGAATCAGTAAGAAATAAAAGTAACGAATTTGCCTTCTACTATACAAGGTAAGGCCTGCAGCGATGAGTTTGATGATAAGGGGATGTGGTGTATCTAAACTTGGTTTTACATGGTGTTCAAAAACCTTAGAGCCCAATCCAAGGTTACTTTGCAAATGTATCATTGGGGATATGAAAGTTCAATACAATTTGCATCATATTGTCTCAAGATAACATTATGTGGCTTCTCTCGGTTCTTGTCTTTTTTTCTCAGTTCTTTTCTTTTACCTGCTATGATTAATTTGCAATGCATTTAGTACCACACATGTTGTCTGCAGGTTGAATTACACAAGTTCACGTGATGAAAGTATATATATCTAAAATTGAATTGAATAATGTACCTGAGCATAACTTTGGATAATGGAGCCCAAAATGCAGCTACTTATTTTGACAGCAACACATTGGTAAAGTTCGAAGGCTTCGTTTATGGTGCTACAGCTCACATGATCGTTTGTTTATTTGTTTCCAAATAGTTTATGCATCACTTAGATACTTTTCAGCAAATTAGCTGGATTTGGTTACATCCTTGTGTCTATTAGAATTCTGGCTCTGTCGTGCTACTAAGTCAAAAGAATAAAGGAAAGAACTTCCAAGGATAAACAAGGCCAGCGTATTGAAAACCCCGCAGCTGAACGTGCAGTACAAAACAAATCCAGGTTACAGCTCCTGAATGCATTACTAAAGTAAACACGTAGGAGGCAAAACCAAGGAAGGCTCTCGTGGACAATTCATTTTGAAGCAATGATTACATCTTAAATTGTATCTTAAGACCTAATGCAAATTCCCTTAAAATTACAGAAATGGTTTCAAACCTATCACAAATGATGCCTTTGCAAATTGAACGTGATTCAGGTACAATTTCAGAAAAAGTGACCTTGAACTTGGGTTCTAAAATTCTTTAACCACCATGACGTATACGGTGCGCATTTCTCATCGTTCTTTACCCAACGGGAAATACTCTGTGGTATTACTAGCAGTACCCTGGTCCATTGGTCATTTTAGTGTTAATAAAGAGCAAATATACACACACAAAATATGGGATGACTCACCCCGAAAAGGGGGACTTTGCGCCACAATACTTTTCAGAAACTGGTAAAAATAGGCAGCAAAAATAAACTAAATACTAATAACTTTCAGCAGATTCTCTGTTGTTTAATTGGATTGTCTTGATAAATTTCAACAAATAAGGTGTAATTTTAAAGCTTAGAAAATGCTCTTATAGATGAAATAAAATTCAAAATTGATATCATCTGCAAAGTCCTCCCTTTCGGGATGAGCCATCACATATGTCAATTAGTTAGTTAAATCAGCGACACATTTCACCGTCTAACTGAATCATTAAACTTGGCGGCAACGAGGTAAATTGAATCGTTTTGAATCGAAGTATGTCATATGATTTGGTTTTTAGCATATAATTAGTCAAAAGTTCTGTTTCTGTATCGGTCTCTGTAGCGAAACTCCTCCGTGTGTAAAACATGTCTTAAGATCGAGATGACGCAAAGTATCTTGCTTGTTCCTTTTCTCTTAGTTCAACACCTCATGTTAACAATCCAGCCTCTTTCTTCCTGGCCCGGCCTTTCCTTCTAGTTCTCTTTCCAATGTCATCTGCACTAAGCCACCTGAACGTCGCTTTTAATGACCATACATGGATAGCCTTCACTTCTTTAAGTGTAAAAGCAGAGTGTCATCATCGGGGACTCCCAACTGTTTCGCGAATTTATGCTCGATCTTTTTATATCTCACCAGCATTGAATGACAGACCCATTAAACGCAAATGACTGTAGCTTTTTCATGTCACTGTGCGTTTAACTAACATTGTGCACCATAAAGGTTCAACAGGACTTCACCAACTTTTTCGTCAGGTTCAATTTGATCTAAATGTTTTGCTTTCCGATTTCAGGGTACATTTCTTGCAAGTACTCGGCTGGAACAGATCTCTTGGATAAAACAACCGTCCATCTCTTTAATTAAGCCAAGGTATGCTGAAGTGGTCAACCGTGTTCAGGGAGCACTTCAAAGGAAACGTGTAATAATCGCCGATTGAGTTTTGAAGCGGCCTTAACTATTTCTCCACCAAGGAAGATCTGTTCATTGCTTCAACGAAGAATACTTGAGGTTTAGATGTGCAGATAAAAATGGAAAGATTTACGGAACACGCAACTGCGTTAAAATATGGCTTAATTATCGTGTTTTGGTTTAAGTTGACCTTTCTTAGTTATGAAACAAACCAAGAGCCGTTTTGGACTCATATGTAAAGCATGAGTGCTGAGGCAAAAATAATATTTCAAAAAGTTTCTTCAAAATTGACAAGTTGTCTAAGATAAGTGAGTCATATGACTCATCTGTAATTTAAAATAAGCCAATTTGTTAGAACAAGTCACTTGTTCCAGGTGTCGTGTTCCAAATATCTTGTTCAAGTAAATTTTTTGACATATGTATTTGATTCACTGAAAATAAACATTTAATTATTTTCAGTAAATCTTTTGCTTTAACAAAATAAAACGGAAGTACCGCTACGCTAATCCGCTTCTTTTTATTTATAGTTATTTGGATCGCTGATTCAAAAGTTATGGCACATTTTGTACGGATAGTAGTCTGATTTGTAAATCTTTAAAGATTTACCATTCGCGATGTAACAGAGGAAACAAATCTAAAAATATATTGCAGTATAGTTAAATATTAAACAGATTGGTGCGTCTTGTTGGCCGGCTGGTTGGTTCGACAAAGTTATGTCCTCTTGACGGGCCAGACAAATCATTAACTTATTTATATCCTTTACCTTCTGATCTGTAACTTAAAGTGTTCAAGCTTGTATGTTCGTGATTAGTTTTCTTGAATATCCTCGAAAAGATCAGGCAAATAATATGTTTTGCTGAAGGCATGGTCATAGCGTGGATGGAAATATAGTATAAAATGCAATCAATGTTTAGAGCTGAAGGGTGAAAGGTTTAACGACAGTCATTGAACGTGTCATAAATTTTGTACGAGATCTTATAAGAAAACTTAAATAAAGAAATGTTAAAGAGTTACACTCGTAATAATGAATTGTACTTACAGTGTCTTTAATTTATTAACCAAATAATGTTGAAAATTAACAAATACTTTTCTTTTCGTCTTAAGCAAATATCCCGTTATATAGTATACATGTATATACATGTAAATTACAAAACATCGCTAGGTGAATTCCTCAAAACGCTAAAAATGTCGAAACCCTTGTCTTTCAAAGCGACCCTGTGTATTTAAGTATTTATTGTATCCTCTGAAGAAATAAAATAGGAAGATGAGAGCACTGAAAATTAATGTTAATTGTTTTCAATTATACTCAACAAATACAACCTTTCCATATTGTGTATTGATCATCTAAAAAGTCATTTTAAAAATTGATATTAACCAAAGAATAGAAGTACCATAAAACTAATTTTGTAACAAGTTATAATTTGCTTCAAAATATTATATATACAAAAAGATTGGGTGCTTTAAATGATGCAAGAATGTGAGTTGCATCCCTCTTAATAAAAGTACGACTTATACCAGTATTACTTTGCAAAAGTTTCTCATTCAAATTGTTAAAATAAAGCAGAAAAAAGCGTGTAATTAAGTTTCTATGGTTTCTCAATATTTAACCTTGTTCAAGGCCAAAACGCTATGTTGCATCTAAAGTTATTTAGAGCTTTAAACGTATCAAAGTCGTTTTGAAACATAATAATAAAGAGCACTTCCATTAACTTACGTCAACATAGCAAAATACTTAATGTTTCAGTCTGTTGTCTGTCTTCTATTCCTTATAAGAGTAAACTTATAAGACTCGTGTCACATGAAACATTTTATATAAATTTGAGCGAACCAAGTATGTTTATTAGTGTTTGTTATGACGTTTCTAGAACGCCCTTCGGCTATATCACATACGATGGGGAAAACAGTATATACAATCGTTTGCAAATTGCATTTGTCTACTCGAGTGAAGTTGGCATTAAGATATGCCATTATTTTGAAAAAGAGTCTATGCCAGACTTTAAAGCATAATATTTATCACCGCCAAAAGTTAAAAATGTAAAATGTTGCAGGTTACTTGAGAGAAAATAAACTTGCTATATGTTTCCTAAAACAAGACATATCTTAAGTTATCCTTAAAAGTCTTTGAATCTTTTTTTAGTCATACTTACTTATTGGCACATCGCGTCATTATTCTGCTGTTTTATTTGACCCATCCGAAGCATTTTCTATATTGTAAAGAATCACCATGAATATCTGTTATGTTTAGTTATCCAGGCCTATTGTATTTTAAGTTAAAATGTAACTCTTAAAACAATTTGAATGTCAATAAAAACGATTCACTATTAGAAATTGTCAGTTGTACCATTAAATTACTAAATTTTTAAGTATGATAATATTGTAAATTTTAACCGTGTTTATATAGTTATCCAGTCTGTCCACACAGTACAGGGAACACATCAGTCTACTGATAGAAAAAGTAACACAAGGAATAAAATAAATCAGCGGAAACATAGGAGTAATTTAGGTTCATTTTTATAGCAAACTGTAAATTGAACAAGCATACAGTGTATATATTACTTGAGGTCTTTCAATACGGAAAACCACGATTTTAGATATCATTATGTTCCGAGCTGTCCGATTTACAATAAAATCGGACAGCGATATCGGGCAGAATACAGAATAACATATTTTGAACATAATATACGATCGTAAGTTAAGAATAAAGTATTAAAATCGATTTGTTCTCTTTTCTTTCTTTTTCTTTTTACTCTCCTTTTTTCTCTCATGCTCAATGGGCCAATTATAGACCACAGAAGCCTCTTGTAGGTTAAGCCAGGCATAGATATTCTGGAGTTGTCTAGTCTAAACTGTACTAGTGGAGAAGTCAAAAGTTGACTCACAGATTTTCGGTGATAACATTAATGCATTTCTGCAATCAAGAAGTGTCCATTGAGGCTACGTATTTTCCTTATTGAACACATCAGAGAGTTGAATTACGGCTACTTTCAATAACGATGGGCGTTGAAAAGATACAGAGATAGGTGTAAAGGCAGTACTGACCCTTTGTCCATTTGAACTAATTTTTTTTCTTGCATACGAAGACAAAATCATGTGACTACTTCCCAATACTGACCTGAAGAAGTGGATTTTCGTATTCAACACTGAGGGATCATTAAGTTTCATTAATATCAAAAACAATGATGCTGTGTCTGTTTTACTCTACTTCTCTTTAATAGTTCACACACTAAAATCTCTATGACATAAAGCATCTGTGATGTAATTTGATGAACTTTGCTTTGAGTAGTTTAGAATGATAGTATATACGGTATTAGTGGTATTATATACCTATTCAACCTGTTAAAAGTCCACGGAATCTTGGTGTTATATTTAAACGTGATCTTGGAATAGACGAATACATTAATAATATTTGTCGCTCAGCCTCCTATGATCTATATAAAATTGGACGCATAAGAAATTTCCTTAACCAAACAGCCACTGAACAACTTGTTCATGCTTTTATTACTTGCCGTCTTGATCAATGTATGTCCTACCGGACTCGCACATAGGAAAACTCCAAAGAATTCAAAAGTCTGCTTGCAGACTTGTAGCCCGCGCTCGGTTATATGATCATATTACACCTATCCTCCAAAAATTGCATTGGCTACCAGTAATCTATCGCATCATGTACACAATTCTTATTATCACTTATAAATGTCTTCATGGATCAGCACCAGATTTTTTTACAGGAACTCATGCAGGAATATAGACCATCTCGTAATTTAAGATCTTATTATTCCATCCGTGTCAACATTAACATATGTATGGTCATCGCTCACTTTGCAAAGCATCTCCTGACCTATGGAATAAACTACCTTTGTATATTAAGAACTGTAAATCTCTTCACCAATTCAAAGCTAGTCTTAAGACACACTTATTCAAACTAGCTTTTGAATAATATTTTTACCATGTATGTATGTATCTTATTTAGATGTAAATGTTGGTATCATGTTATTTTTTCTGCTTTCAAGCACCATGCGCTTCGGACTCTTGTGACAGGCGCTTTAAAATAACTGTTTTATTATTATTTATTATTATTAGTTTTTCATTCCCCCCCCCCCAAAGAGCGTAATGTACATTTTTGTGAAGTAGGCAGCGGTCGAGTACATCATCCGAAGGAACTATCCAATAATGTTTAGTGGTTGCCTAATAAATATAAATAAGTTGAATTACTTCAAACTAGGACGGACAGTTATTTATAAATCTCGTTGAAAGTGTAAAAGGTTAAATGTGTGTACTTTTTATAATCATAAGAAAAATCCAACATGACCGGATGTAAATTACGGCAGCCACCCTTCCAACATAGCAACGTTTAGGCTTGACGTCCGAAGACATTTGCTCGCCCGAGTGACATTCAGCCACGATATTCGTTTTAACCTTTTCACTCAAATAGAGAGTGAACGACACTTACCATGGTTAAATATTAACAAAATTAATGTTACAATCGGCTTAACTGATATTTACACCGATTTAACCAATAGTCCAGCGTTATAAGCATTATTTTCTCTCAAATATTAGATAATTATTCAGAGTGAATATCGCGAGCGAATGTCTCTCGGGTGAGCGAATGGCTTTGGACGCCAAGCCTTAGTTGACATCGACCGCGTGTCATTTTGTTAATCAGGCCGATGTCGGTTTGATACGTACTTGTGATGTTGGAACAACGTCGGCATTCTGGCGGCTGAAAGGTTAGATAATGTTTTAAAGTATTAATTTTGAAGTATTAATGTTTAATCAGTCTATTGTAATTCATTTAACTATGCTTTACCACCTATTTTTCTTCCACTTGTTGAAGTAGTTGTACCCCTCTATAATTATGAGAGGGGCATACACAATATGTCTTTGCTTCCAGTAGGACAGGCAAAACACTTCCCGGGAAAACATATACCGTGCATTCAAATACTACATGTACAGTGTGTCCCAGAATAAAGTTATCAAGATTTCAATACCGCATAATTCAAAAACTAAATTATCCCAGATATTAGGGGCGGCTTCAAAACTCAACCGGCGGTTGTCTGCCGGTTCTGGGCGGTTCAACCGGAATAAACAATAGCCAACCGCCCAGAACCGCCCGGAACCGCCCAGAACCGGCAGACAACCGCCGGTTGAGTTTTGAAGCCGCCCCTTAATAATAAGTGACAATTGTGTTTGATGTCTCCACTTGCTTTGGTGCAAAACTAAAGAAAAATTCATGCGTTAATTTTCCAGAAGTAAGCGTTTGAAGCTCCAGACAAGTTTGGACACTTTTCCCAGTTTGGAGAGGTCGTAAAATTACAGTGGTAATTTTCAGCAGAAGTGTGCGAACAAGGATGTCATCTTTTACAAACATTTCTGTATTGTTTCACATGTCTTGAGTGTCATGGAGTCTTAATAAAGGTTCAGCTGAATGTTAACTCGGCTTCTACCTTGGCGTCCACATGCTTCTTTCTTGCAGTTCCTTCTGCCATCTGATGCCATAAGCTTTATATTTTCTGACATTTTTAAGATGTGCTACTCGTGCGATGAGGATATCTGGCTCCTGGAAATGTTAAATAAATCTTTCCATTGTTTCAAGGATATTGCACTTTGCAGATATTGGTCAATCATGATACTCTTTTCTTCATTGACAAATGAGGTGTTATGTTTGCTTTGAATTACCATATTCCTACAACCAGCCCTTTAGCGTGCTTTCAAAGGGCCCGCTAAATGATTTTCCAAAAAGATTACCTTATAAAATTTAATAAATGATATGTACATATGAAAAGGAAGCAGATTTAGGTTAAAATAATTTTGAAAAGAAAAACACTTATAATTGAACAACTATTATCATGATTATGTCTGTAAAGATGACGTTCCTCGTTGCCGCTGAATTTTTACAACTTTCCCAATCTGGGAAATGTGTTTAAACTCCTGTGGAGCTTCAAACGCTTACTTCTAAAAAAACTAATGCATGGATTTTCTTTAATATCAAATCAAGACATCAGGCATAATTTTCACCAAGTGTCATTGTCTGGAATAATATGGTTCTTGAATTCTGTAGCGTTAAAATCGTTATAACTTTATTCTGGGACACACTGTAGAACCAGGAAGGTGTTCTTGTACAATGTTGTTTGCATATTTCGCATTGAAATTTTGAATTGAAGTTCATGCATTGTTTCCAAAGTATTAAGTAAAGTAGAAACAAACATGTACAACTTTATTTAGGTTAATTTAGTCCAGTATAAATACTTGGAGAATTTTAGGCTACGCGTCGGTTTACCATCCATCTGCTGACGAAATAAAATAGTATGATCACAGAGTAACAGAGATGACACTGAGCTTAAAACATGGCCCAAATTACGTAACTTTTAACGTAATATGTGGACAAAAACGAGAACACGCGATGAAGAATGCTGCACATTTGTTCCCGATTAAGCGTAAAACACACCAAGGACGATGTCAGGATTTATCGATATTTGAAAATAATTATTTGTTGTGTGTTATCGTTAATTGGAGCCACTGAACACACGGTCAGCGAAGAAACGTTAACCAGCGACTGTTGAGAAATAGCAATCAAATGAGCTATGAAGTATACGGCTCTTAGGTTTTTATTTCAAACTGTAATCGTGACCCGCAGGTCAAATTGCTAGAATATACAAATTAATAAACACACCAAAACACACAGCATTGCAATTTAGCAGACTACAGCCCGAAACGCACGCTACACATTGCAAAGGGGCAATTAGGATAAAGTGCCTTGCCCAAAGACACAACACGTTGACACAAGCGGCGCTCGAACTCACAACCTATGGATCATGCGGCGAGCGCCTCATCCACTTGGCCACAAGTGCTCCTCAAAACCACGAACGTGCTGACGTTGGCCAAATCATGTTTCCTATTTGGGGTGTTACGCCATTAATGCTTCTTATTAATTTTGATATCATTACCTGGATTGCTATAGCTCTCTATAATTATGCATTCGTCTTTATTGTCTTATTTTTCTTTTAATATCTGCAATACATTGTTGTACACGTGGGAATACTAAAATAGATTGGCTAGTGTCCTACATTCCTCCAGATACCAAAAGGTCGTGGCTATGGTGATTATTGTAAGGAATGGAATATTGTCTCATGATAAATGATTTTAGAAATATGACTAACTTTTAGCACAAACAATATAATAAATAAGCACACATTGCGAATTGCGAATAGAAAGCAGCATAAATAATTTCAACTAATTTCAACTCATCTTGAGCGTCGTGTTGTTGTCTCTTCTCTTATAGGATGGCTTCTTATTTAACCCTTACCCTCCTACGTACTACAATGTACTACAGTAAGAAATCCAGAATTCACAGACGGTGGATATAAATGGTCAGGAAATTGCTGCCCGGGCAGGTCAAACTCATTGACTTGGGAACGCTGGACATTGGATCGGGATAGTGGGGGTCAGGGGTTCGAATCCCAGGGGGAACCGGGAGGATGATACATTTTTTCATGAAATATTCGGACTAAGAGTGTATTTAAGCGTGCGAGAGTAAGGATTATTATATATAGCAACCAAGCATTGCAAGAGTGCCCCGCTACGCTAACAATCATATGGTTTGTTTTTCTAGTCGGGAAGTGATTCTTTGTTATTTTGGTTACATTTGTTATTTTTCTATTTTTTTGTGTGTTTTCCACCAATTTAGCATTATTTGTTTTTTGCGTATGTTTGTGCACATGAAAATACTTAGTAGCTCTGATAATACAATTACCTTAGGGAACCTGTGAGGACCTTCTCTATATGCAATCAAGATATAATACTTTTCTGTGGGTCCCTAACAAATGTCCCGCAGCCAACCCCAAGAAAAACAAATCTCCAAAACCTCAAAAAGAATCCCTAAAAATAGTGTTTTTCCAAACATTTAGGGTTAAAAGTACAAAAAATCACAAAAAAAGTTACAACATGGTGATATATATATATATATATGCAGCGGTGGAAATACCCACATGATAGTCAACCCAGGGTTAGGCAACCCCGGGTTACCTAACCCT
>JXSR01S068835.1:33909-51669 GCA_000969725.1 Ophiothrix spiculata
CACTGTGCTCGATTTTGAGATACAGGTATTTCAAAAAGTATATATTTTCCCCCAAAATCACCCGATTTACCACACAAAGTATAGGGAAAGCGCAACAAATCGATCAATATGTGCTTGTAAAATAGTAAATGCACCCTTGATTTTTTCTGTGTACTTAAAAACACTGAAATACAAAAGTAGTGCCAAAGTGTTCGTTTTCATGAAAAATGTAAAAAACGGACATTTTTAAATACAATTAGATTACTTTGATGACACATCTGCGTCTGGATAATTTCCAGCGTATAAATAACGCAGCAATGCGGCGCGTGATTAACCAAACGCTTTAGTTAAACTTGCGTTCAGTATGCATTGAAATTTGCGTACAATTTTTTAATGTTTAATATTTATTAAAGAATCATTATCCGCAGCCGTAAGCAACTGCATCTCTGAGAAAACCCCTTAAGTATAAACAATGTTTTAGGCATAGCGTGACCACAGTTTTTCAAAACATACCCTAAATAGTGATTTTTTCTGAAGTCAAAATATACCCTTTTCTCCTATTTACACCATAAATCTGGATTTTACCGAAATCGTTTTCACACTCTTGAAAATGGCTGTTTTGACACTCTAAAATGTGTCACCTGATTCATCCTTCAGTCATAAAAACAACCCCAATTAAAAAATGTCTTGGTTACGCTATGCATGTAACGTTATACTTGAGTGCCCCCGAATACTTATATGCAAAAGTTATTAGATAGAATTGGGATTTTCAACTTGCTATTGAGTGGAGTCTGAATTAAACATGACTTTATATAACTCTTTTGTTGGGAAATACGGTTGATGATTTGCAGTGCCCATCTTAAGGCCATGTCACACATCACCGTACCATGCGAAACTTGTACGTTATTAGTTCGTTATTCGTACGTTTCGTGATGAGTGACAGAGCCATTAAGATACAGACAGAGACAGTAGCGGCACAACAGAGGAGATGGGGGCATTTTCCCACACTTCCCCCTAAATAATTTAAATCAAAATATATTTTTAAACTTCACATTATATTCTGAGAAGTTCGACTGTGTCAAAATGAACCTGATCAATGTTTAGTCCCCTTGTAAATTGGAATGCACAAAAGCCCCCGTAAAGTTTGCTAAATAAGTCATTTTATTTCTAATGTGTCGTTTAAATGAAAAGCTTGCACGCAAATGGGTGAAACGCCAAAAATAATATGCTAAACATATTCAGCCAAATCTTGATTTAGGATGATGTGAATAGCTTGGTCTTCACATGTAACTTGACTGAATTATTTTAAGTCTTTGATTTCATCGCATCTGGCAAATGATCCCTGTATACTGTCAGCTGGTAGAAGAATGATTTGAACCAAGAACGGTCATTCTTTGAGAAGTTGTAAAAATAATAGATTAAGTATGATGCAGATGGGAATCAGATATTTTAAAAATTGATGCAAATATGAATGGCCTGATAATTTGAAAATATGATTAAAGCTAAATTGTTTTTAAATTACGTAACGCCTTGACCGATTTTCATTACTTTGGTATCAATGAAAAACGGAGAACGTACCCTATACTATCAACATGGCTATAGTACCAAATAATATATATTTAGGCGTTTAAATTTCCAAACCAGAGTGGAAAAAAAAATATGACCACTCAACTTGAGTAGAGAAGTAACCTTACCTAAGGCGGGGTCAAATCAAGTTTGACCAAAAAAATCACGTTTTCGGGCCATTTTTGTTTTTGCCCCCTTACCAGTAAAATTGATTATATTCGGAGTTCCATTTCACATCCAACAAAATTACCTATCAAAGCAATATATGTTTTCAGATATTTTCATCATAAATAATTATTGACCTTTACATAAAAAGTTTTAAAATATGTTTATTCCAACCTTATGAGCAGCCTTGTACGGTATTAACTTTGTTGCCTGCTTTCCCATAAGGTGTGTATTTTCCCAGAACATTTCGCTGTTTGATCACCAATAATATATAGCCATTTATAGCCAAAGACACATCATTGGTGTCGCTATTTCTACAGATCAGGTTCAATTCACACACTAAATTTTTAATTTATGCAATATGCATATAATGTAATCTCAAAATATTTGCTAAAAATAATGTTTTTTGATCTAAGATTAGTATTTTTTGAGATAAAATGTGAAATTAAATTATGGAAACAAACAAACAGTTCAACATCTAATTCCAGGACTAATTTGAACAGTTTTAAGTGTCTGCATTTATTGTAAAAGTGCATTTTTGTCGAAATAGATAAATGAACCCATCAAACAGCGGTGTATGAAATCAAATTGGTCACCAACTAGGTTTCTTTCTCCGGCCAACAATAAAAACCACATATATTGACCTAAGTATCATTTTCCAAAAGAAGATTGTATGACTTTGTTTACATCTCATAAATGAAATATCACATTTAGCTAGTTCAAATATTCTGTCCGTGCATAACAATGCATTTTGTAATCCGTAGTATATTCTGTTAACCCATTACTTATTCTGTTCACTGGAGTCGATAAGTATATATAATCCCCACTTGAGAAATTGCGATCCTTAACAATCCTTTTGTGTTTACACGATAAAAAGCACAACTAAAAATCTCTAGTCGTTTTGCTTTTCGTCGAAGACAATAGCTTACCCTATACTTTGATTTACAGGCCTCTTTTGTGCGGTAAAATTAATTCGATAATTATTTTGTCATTTACGATTTAGTTTACAAAATCCTTTGTCATTTAATGAGATAACTTACGACAAACTTGAACAGGTTAATTGGATAATACACTTTGTCAGTTCAAATGTTCTGTCCGTGCATAACAATGCATTTTGTAATCCGTAGTACAATATTTTGTTAACCCATTACTTATTCTATTCACTGGAGTCAATAAGTATAGATAATCCCCACTTGAGAAATTGCAATCCTTGACAGTCATTTTGTGTTTGCACGATATAAACAACTAAAAATCTCTAGGCGTTATGGTTTTCGTCGAAGACAATAGCCTATCCTATACTTTGAATGACAGGCCTCTTTTGTGAGGTTAAATTAATTCGATACTTCTATTGTCATTTACGATTTAGTTAACAAAATCCTTTGTCCTTTAATGAGATAACGGACAGAACATTTGAACTAGACTACTGATTGACAAAAATCAAGTTCTTGGGATTTATTATATATGAAAATTTGCCATGGATTTATCATGGACGATTTCAAGAAATATTGGTGTCATCAACAAAATTAAGCATTTTATTCCGTATAGTATATTACGAACCCTTTATTGTACTCTTTATCATCCGTGTCTAAACTATAGAATAGTAATTTGGGGTAAAACATGTAAAAAATTCCTTGATAAAATAACAAAACTTTAGAAACAATCGCAAACTCCCAATATAGAAGTCATACTGCTCCTCTGTTCCTCAAATCTAATCTCCTTAATATCAACGGCATGAAACTGTTGGCTAGATGTTTTTTATGTATAGATTAAGCAACAAAGATTTGCCAAAATCAGTTAATGTCTACTTTTAAAATCGTTCTGATTTACATAGTCATAAGAACGAAACAAAACACACCAAAGATTTACAATTAACAAACAATAAGAGGACCTTTTTTGATCAATGCATACGAACAAACAGCCCTATATTGTGGAACTCCATATTTGCCAAAAAAACAATAAAAGATTCTTAGTCCGTCAAACGTCGTCTATTACAATACTATGAGTGATCTCACTTCTCGCGTCATTTAAGCTCATCCTTGTTGTGTGTTCCCTGTATTATTTTTTGCTAAGCCATTCTTGTTTATGTTATGTATTTTGGTGTTTGTAATATTTAGATATAAGGGTGCATTTTGATGTTTTGTTTTTGTATGGAAATGCAATAAACTTGAAACTTGAAGACTTCTCAAATTGATAATCATCTTTTGAAGGTAAGAGGTAATGGTGCTACATGTTATGCATGAGCAGATTAAAACTGGTTTCAAACAACTAGTTTTTCAAGTAGTTTATTAGAACACACCTTCGGATGGAAATAATGCAATTTCATTCCCTTGTGTTTCTGCCGAGATCATAGAAATAAATAAAAAAAAAAAACTATATGCTCAAATGATTGATAATAAAAGCAAATCCAAGCGTTTTAATTCCAGTTTGCGTCCAATTTTTTTGTGTGTGTTTCTGCCGAGATCACAGAAAGAAATCAAAAACACAAAATGTACTCAAGTGCTTGTTATTTTAGATTGGTTTAGTCGAATTGTGTAATTCTAAAAGCAAGTTCAAGCGTTTTAAATCCAGTTTGCGTCCAACTGAAGAAAATAAAACATCTCAAAAGTGAAATACATATTGTGTAGCTAATTCTATGAAAATGTAAAGTTTCTCGAGTAATATTTTAGATAAGATGATTAAGTTATATATCACACACTAAACCAATACCTACACAAAAACATCATATCCCAAAAATAGCAAACTAGAAAGACAACTATAGTAAGAGAGATACTTTGAACGATATAAACTTCCACAGTGACATTAATATATGAGTTTTAAATCATCCTAATTGATGGGAACATTGTCAACATTCTTGTTCTAGTTTTTGAACCCTTGCTGATATATATATATATATTTCACCCCGTCTAATGGAAGGTGATATTTCAAATGGAGCTAACTTTACTAGAAATAGAATATGTTATAATTTAGTCCTTGTAATGTACGGTATGCGACGCCTTTTAGCATAGAACTATGTGAAACAGCCAGAAAAAAAACATCGTATCTACCTCTGAAGGATAATCTCAACCTGGCCAGAATGTTTTGATTATTTGCCAATATAGAATACTCAGTCCAAACGTGTACCATGGTTCTATTTATTTTAAATGATCTAGAATGGTTAATTCTATATTAATGATTAAAATAAACATTATTGAAATTAACCAACATCTGTTTTTTGAGGTTTACATTTATTCATTTTTAACCAAATATTAATAATTTTGCTTCACAAAAAGTTGAAATAACTAGAGTGTGTTAAATGATGATAATTGAAGCCATACTAAAAAGTTTATTTCATTTTGGTTGAAATTTAGTCAATTTTGAGCGCATTTATTTGCTTTTATTTAAATTCAGATTTGTTCAAAAAATGGGGTATACATATTTCAAATGATTGATTATATTTGATGTATGTTGTTTGTTCAATAAAGATTTTTCTGATTAATGATAATTAAAATGTTCTTGACGTCAGATGCTTCAATTGCATATCTAATTTCGGCAGTACACACCAGTATACTTTCTACATCCAAAAAAGAGGTTTTTTATGAATAGCGCCATCTATTTTGACAATTACAAAAAAAAAAATCCCTATTTCTATTGGGTTCAAAAAACAGTCCCAATTGTTATTGTATTTTTTTCAAAATATAATTTTTATTATTTGAGGAATAATTGAACAGACCCATAACAGTAAACTAATGTAAACTTTCGGCTGACACAGTTTAAATATCTAATTATATTGAAAATATATAAGCGAAACATCATTTGCTTAAACATAAAAGCGGATTCTTTGATGCCATAGAAGAAAAATAAAAACATCATGCATTTATAACGATAAATCTACAATGCACACGATACTAATAACAAAAATGTTAATGTTTTCTTGATTAGATACATTTTGACAAAGATGAAAAGTGCCGACTCCAGAAGTATAATAATGCTCTTTTGCTTTGAAAATATATTTCCTCATTTGAGTGCAAGAAAGTCGTATCTGCAATAGCTGCCTTAAGTCATAAATTTTGATTGCACACTGCATGACCTCTAGTCTTGGGTCAGTGGTTCTTGAAATGGTTCTTCAGGTGACACTGTCACCTGAAGAACCATTTCAAGAACCACTGACATGAGACAGGAACATTTTGAGGGATTTTTCACATTTATGTGACAAGGTGTAAAAAAAATATAACCTTAGGCAGCCATTGCAGATACGACTTTCTTGCACTCACATGGAGATTTGATAATGTTGCGCGTGTAAGCAGCTGAGGATATAAACCCGTAAATGCTTAAAAGAAACTTCTCTCCAGCGTGATTAGAGATTACGGATCTCTTCAATAAAAACACCCAAGGGGGATTTACTTACGCTCTGCCAAATACATGAAATCAGATCGTATATAGATAATACAAATGCGACAGAAATTGTGAAATGGATTTGTGAAGCGTTCTTATCAACACAATTATTACTTAAAATGTTCAACAACAGTCTCTTAAGAGGAACATCTAACACCTTCAAGGGTCATCATTGCGGACAGTCTGGTTTTCTTTCTGGTTGAAATGCTTTATGTTATTTCATACCGTATGAAATTTAATATTCTCACTAGTATACTATTTTAGGTTAAGTAATTTTTAGTATATAGGAATATATGATTTAGAACTTTCACTATCTATGTATATGCGTAGCATCAAAACAATGTGCTTGCTCGTGTGGTGTGGTTTATTAAAGTAAGTTCAATTTTAGCGGCGGCGCTTTGAGGTATGTACTAGGTAGCAAGTATAAATGATCACGTGACTACTGAGTGTGCCGAATTCATCACGTGAACATTTACCGAGCCTCTGTCAGTAACAAGTACTTCAATCAAATGCCTGAAATGCTTTCAGCTAGTTACATTATCTTTGAGTGAACGTCATCTGCCTGGACAATTATATCTTTACTTGAAATCAACAGGATAGGAAAACCCGGGATATCTATTCTTCTCTATAACATTTTCTGGACAGGACAATATATGTTTGATGCCATGCAATTTTTCCGATTGATGTAGAGAAAATATTTTTTCCATCCAAGATGGACAAATTGGATAACTGTCGAAAGTTAGCGATTAAGTTGTCTTTCATGTCAAGTTTATATCAACTTTGCAGAACTTGTATTCTTCTATTTCTGGCAGGTAAGTGTCTTGACAATTTTTGATTTTTCACATTTCGTAATCCATGTTTGCTGTGATATATTTAATTATTTGGTTATATTATTATATGAACTGAATTTACCAGCAAGTGAAACTTTTTAAAAGTTAGGTCCCCGCCCGCGCTTAATATCATACCCACAAAAATTACAATATTTCATTCCCAGAAAAAACAACTACTTCTAATTGGTTTTGAAAATATACATTTTTTCCTCATTAGTACTCATTAGTATTCATATCAAATGCATGGTCAAAGTAACATTTGAGTATTATTTTTATAATAAATAAATCAATTTTACTTAAATGTGAACTGTAAAATCGAAAGGTACGTTAATACCGGCATAGTAAATTACGAGATACAGGCCATTGAAGCTGGGTATAGCCAAAAAACCACGTCCAAGGTTAAATTTCTAATTTCATCAGAAACATTACCTTTTAAGTGTATTCTATCATATTAATCAGGTTCCAACATCTAAATCATAACATAAATGTTCTAAAAATAGAGATAAAAATCCTTTCTCCATTCAAGTTTTACCAGTTCAGAAATTTCAAACTCGATTTTCTCGGTACAACAGTTTTCTGAATCAGCCCTATACCTTTTACCAATTTGGATGTAACTATACAATCCAACATCCAATACAAAAAAGCAAGGTGTCCTTTTAAAGCTTAAAATATAATCTTTCAGATGAGACCAAAAAAAATCAATTTTCATTTTGGGACCCTTAAGCTCAATTCATACTCGGCCTCCAAACAAAATTTTTCCTACCAAACATTTGGTCGTGACGTCACCAAATATTTTCCATCGAACTTTTAAACTATGAACGGGTAGCAAACATTTGGTCCAATGTATATGGCAATTCAATAACATGTGCAATCTAGCGCGAAATTTTGTTTGGTCTGAACTCGGTGTTGAAGTTCTTTTGTCGCAGTCACTCGTCATTTTTACGTCACGACCAAATGTTTGGTAGGAAAAATTTTGTTTGGAGGCCGAGTATGAATTGAGCTTTAAGGTACCTTTCGATATGATGGGTCACAAATGTGGAATTAAATATTAAAAATCCTCTTAATTATCTCTTGATTTAAACAAAATAGATGGAAAAGAGCTTAACCATCTTCACTATTAAGTAAAGATAAAGTTTTATCTATCCAGTAAGGATGTCGCCTCAATGTTTGCAATCTGAAAATGATCAAGGGGATACCCAGGAAGCTCGCTATAGTGAGATGCGTTTATATTTCTTACCGCCCAGTAGTTTTTGCGGTGTTATCCATCCGTGAGTTCCGCAAGCATATCCTCCCTAGACGACGCCTGTGATAAGGCTGTTATATTTGGGGGCACCAAATGTGTGATGTTTTAAGCGCTGATTAAAGGTAGATGATTACCATATTATTAAAACAGTTGTTTCATTTCTGAAACTGATTGCTCATTTTAAAAACAATAATTTGATACTTGACGAAACTAAATATTTGTGTGCAAATTGACATCTAAACAATAAGGTAATTATTTATTTCCAATTATTATATCAATCATCAAAAATTGATTAAGTTCTTGTGATTTACATGCAAGATAATCAAAAAATCATTACAAGTTAACATTCTGTTTTTGTTTTGACAACCTTTAACCTTAATATACCATTAGTCACATATCTGCGAGAACATATATTTATCTACATTGCAAAGATAGGAATATTGTTTGATTTATTAACCAATCAATCAGTTTCATACTATAAGTGTTTATCTTTAGCTACAGGACAGATTTAATGTCTATGTAATTCCTTTTTTAGATATCACATAAAGAAAAAAGGAATTACATAGTTTACAAAATGCAAACTTTTATATTTAGTACTTATCGATTTTGTAAACGCTAATATTTATTGGTCACTTTAGATAATTCAATTAATCATTATCTAATATAGTACTTTTGATAATCACATAAGTGCACATGTACAAAATATACCTGCATATTTTTAAATGCTTACCAGGATACGCATGGGAACTATAATAGACCTATGTATTGAAAGAGAAGACTTGTAGAAGTATTTTGGTACAAAATACGATGCAATTACCATTTTTGAAAATCAATTTGAAAAATAAAAACCTTCAATTGCGTCAAACGTAAAAGCGCACTTTCATACTGAGAAGAAAAATAAATGTGCGACTCACATATTGGAATGGGTTAATGTTGAAGACAGGGGCAATCATTCATAAATATTTTAATGACCTAGTCAGCAAAACAGCTTTTACAATTTAAATAAGAAGGTGGTTGATACAACAGCATTGGCCCTTAACAAACATTCAAATTTACACTCACAGGGACATATTAAATTATCTCCCCCTATCTACTACCATTTAACCCCCCCCCCCCCCCCCCGGGTTAAACCCTCGTCTTCCTAAGGGGGGGAGGGCGCAAAACAAAGCGACCCTGAGCACTTAGGTAATTGTTTTTGCATCCTTTGCGGACATTTTGACGAAAAAACATAACATGAGGTTATGGTAGGCCATCAAAGTCGGCGGATAGAAACATTTTAAATCGTCACATTGAAAAATATTTGCATGCTATGGACTTAAAATTTACAAAACATGTTAGAATTGTTGATTCCTTCACTTATTAACAAAAACACCGACGAATATCGGACATTTAGATCTTTAAAAACGATTTTTTTAGAAAGTGGCCATATTTGCCAAAGTCGATTTTCGGTCCGGAAATACTTTGTGACGTCTTGATTACGTAACGCCTCAACCGATTGTCATGTTCTTGGTATCAATGGAAAGAGGAGACTCTACCTTATACTATAATACCAAACAATGTAACTTTAGGGTTCCGATTTCAAAATCACAGGGGGTGGTACCCCCCCCCCCCCCCTTCAGGAAGACGTGTTAAAAAAGGCTTAGGAAGGCGAGGTTTAAAGATCTTTGTCGAGGAGTATGGTTACACATGTTGATCAAAACGCATTAACTTTCCTAAAATGGTTCTTGCATATCGAATTTTGCCAGCCAGAAGACGTGATGGTATTGTAGCCGACATGTTTTCTTAGTGCCTTTCTCATGTGCTTGGTTTAATGTTTGTGGTAATTTCCGGGATATCCTTTAACAAAGATCATTCGCATTAGCTTGAGGCACTCAGCATTATCTGATGCTACAAAACTATTCTTGTAAAAGGAATGCATATTGTTGAAAATACATAACTATCGATTATAACATCGAGTACAATTCAAATCATTGAGCATATTTAATCGTTATTATTACCTAAAACTCTAATTTTATATAGATAGTTTTATAACACTTTTTTGGATATTTTAGCTGCATTATATTATTTTATCCCTTATAATTGATTACACAAAGATTAACTGAAATACATATACACTTGCGTTCTTAGTAATCTGAGTTCAAACGAAAAAGGTAGCATGTCTATAAAATGTAATCTAAGTTTTTTGTAGCTTTCAAACTACCTGTAGCTTGTGATTTTTGGTTGTAAGTTACCTAATTTTAACATATTTATTTAAACAAAATATTTTACAATGTCATAAACTTACGTTTAACAACACACTGATTGATGTCCCACTTATATCGGGTGGAACATCAGTTAAATTCTAACATAAACCCAAACACCAATGATTCTTACAATTGAATAAAATAAAATTCTGGTTTATATACCAAATTCCCTTGATTTTTATGATTGAGCTCAGACGAACAACTTCAAAATACTAACCCTTTTCCAGTCCAATATCATTGTAATATTAAAATCATAACTTATTTTATTCTTATGACACATTTTGTGTAATAAAAAGGTTACTTATTGCGTACGGAAAATGAATCAGGTTGAAATTACAAAACGTATTAACAACTCAATAACGACTAGCTATAACGACACGTGGTAACACTTACTTGGGTATTAATACCCGCCTTCAAAACAGATCAATGAATGACATTACACGCAATTCAATCCACATGGTTTTGTTATTATTTTATTTCTGTTTTTTTCTCCATTTTAATATTTAGCGTATTTTTTGTCGGTTTTACTTTACTTCTTATTTTCTAGGGCTACTGCTTCCTCATTTTGTTTTTATTATATTTATCCATGCTTTCAATCATCCAAGTGATAACACATGAAATTGAGTTAATCTTTTTCTTCATTTGCATCTGTGATGAAATTCTTCTTCCCGTTCCTCGTAATATTGGAAAAGGTATACTTTAGGTCGTATAACACGTGACGTCATATTATACTCACAACACCATTTTCATGGGCCGGCAAACAAAAAGTCCCGTCACATTACAATCTTTTCGCAGTATCATGACATCAGATCACAATAAATGATGACAAGAATATACAGTACATTTATTTAATTTAATTTTCCAGTCATAATTTGAAGTCAATCACGAGTCACAGCCGATTTTGATGTCTTGTTTACCATACAAACTATTCCGCGCTCCACCAAGATGGCGGCGAAACTGCCTGCGTGTATGGTGCGTATCGCGTCGTGCAAACCCTCTATTGGAAAAGGTAAACTTTAGGTCCCATTAAAAACTTCACCTGGGACACGACCCTAACTCACTAAGTTGTATTATCTTTAACAGCACATTTCTACATACACTTATTTTATTCTGCTTCTCTCTCAAAATCATTGATATAATCATTTCGTTTTACAAAACAAAGACCAAGCATATTTTTAAACGTCTAAGGTGCTGTGTTATTTAACACGGAGACATAATATAATATAATAAGATAAGAGCAAGACATTAGTATACACATATCATATATGATTAAAGTGAAACAATATTACGAGTAAATCACATCAAGGAATTTCAATCACATCTAACACCAGCATAATAATACAAGCAATGCCAATCACCTTTACAATTGGAATGTGCATGTCAATCCAATTACATAGTTCATTCTGTCGCGCGCGATTAATGCAAACGATAATGTGCGCTATAATCATAATCAACCTGATCCAATGTATACCATCTGGTCTCATCTCAACGATCGCCCGTTTCAAGATAAAGTAGAGTATGGATATAATGGCATAGACGCGACAGCAGTCTACCGCGGCTATATGACTTAATGTAATTACAGTCCGGTTGCGCTACTTTAGTACCTGACATTTTCACACTCAAGTCTTTCCGACAAGATTAGCAGAAGATGGCGTTACCAGATTTATACTTAACCTTTTATATACTAATATATCTTGCAAAAAAATATACTTTGATATTTAATAAAGCTACTACCGGGAAAAAAATATCTAAATAGACAAAATAGTTCATTTCATATTTTCCTAATAACGTGTTTTATTTTTATAAGCTGAGTTTCTGATTGATGCAGAAAAATGCCTAATAAACTTACGTTTATTATTTTTTCGGTTTTATGCTTTGATTTTGTTTAGCTTCATTTGTTAACATGTGTGCTATGGTGTCATCGTATTCATTCTATAACTTGCCAATTGTATAGTGTTTTGAACACAGTAATTACTTCAAAACAGTTTACAACTGTCGTAACGTATTTATAAATTTAGTGAGCATCGTGATAAAGAAATGTTTTTAGCTAATTGTAACCATTTCTACCTATATTTAAAGTAACTTTACAGTGTGTTGTGTAGCTTATCAATAATTGTGCATTAGATTTATTTAAAAAAATGAGGGATGTCGGTCATTTATTTCATGTTATACCTTTTTGTAAGCCCTGTGAAAGAAGAAAACGATCTTGTATCCATATAAAAAAGGATAATATCTCCTTATGTTCCGAAATATATTTTATGCTCAAATTGATTTTTACAATTTCAGGCTTAGGATATCGTTATATTAACTATATAGCATACAATACAAGCACCCGCCATTCCGCAGGTTAGCATCACTCGTTAGCATGCAATTCCAAGTATGCGGCGCTATCCAAAAATCGACTGCTCTTGAAATTGTGACTGCATACAGACGTGATTCCGAAGGAGGGTTTTGCCCTGATTAATTGGTACATTAAATGTTCTTGCCCGGAAAATGCAAAAAAATTTCCCATTTGTTAATGGGTCATATACTAATACTTTAATTCAATTGAATACACCAGTGTAAGAAAACCCCAACTCCAATAGCTCCCTTCTGTTAATTATACTTATAAAATATAAAATACAAATCTCTAAAAATGCTTTCACATCACTAAAATAGCATTTCCATATCAATATCCTAATCATAGTGTCACATTGGACCTTCTAGTTGATTTTAATAAAGACATTGTTAGATAATTGTTATAGTATAATAGTTGCTATATTTCAACAGTCAATACAAGAAAAGCCCAACTCTATGAGCTCCCCTCTGCAACTATATTCTAGAAAAATTATGTAACGATGTCTAAAAAAGTCAACTACAAGGTCAAATGTGACACTATGATTGCGATATGACATAGAAATGCTTTTTAGTGATTTGAAAGCATTTTCAGAGATTTGTATGGAGCTGCATTGCACATGATTATGTTCCACGACTTTCGGTAAATGATACGTTTGAGTTTTATATGTTCTTTATTTACAATTTACCATTTTAGTTTAGTATCAATATTCATATATATTCTTTAAAAATAGTTTGCACCGATATGGTTTAGATTCATAGGTATTATTTTAATTGATTTTACTGAACCCGATAAGAGTCCCTATGGTATTATTTTCAAAAATACAGATTGTATGAAAGTCTGTCAAGATAATGTCTGTATTAACGAAATTTCAGTGGAAATACGATCCATATTTTTCCTGGCAAAACTTGAATAAACTTTCCTAGCAATTGCGTCACAAGATGTTTCTCTTAGTTCTACAATCGGCAGAATCTATGCTTTTTTTGAAAAATGTCGTAAACTGATGCTCAATTACTACCCGGGACGAGTTTGAGAAATTATTTAAAAAACGTATTCTAATAGACTACTTATGTTTCATTAAAAAGAGCCCTTTGAAATCTAAACCTAAATTTTGATAACTGCAAAGACATCTCGCTCTGCTGCAGTATCCCTGTAGTATGACGCACATTTAAGCTTTTGCATTTTATGAGATATGAAACTGAATCTTATAACACTTACACATTCAATGATAACAATTCCTCTGACTTAGTGGCAGCTCAACCAGTGGTTATCTGCCGTTGTAATGAGACTGAGTGTCGACCATAACCAGTAGTCAGGGTCTAACTGAACTACACTGAATAAGTTGCAATCAATGATTTATTGATCGCACATGTATAAGTATGTTCTATAGATTTGAATACTATAGTAGTTAGGACATTCAGTCACACGGACGCTGCACTTCATTACACCGGTTCTGAGCGGTTCTGCGCGGCTGACTATTGTTTATTCCGGTTGAACCGCCCAGAACCGGCAGGCAACCACTGGTTGAGTCTTGAAGCGACCCCTTATTCAAAAGATGAAGCAAATCTTAAAATAATCAGACCAAAAAAACAAACAAAAAAAACCAAAAACACACAGAACTTGAAACAATTCCCTTCTTATTTGTGCATATTCCTAATGTAAAGTTTCTTTTTACAGCAGGGATTTGATAGACAAACAACACATTTACAATGAATGACTACGTCAACATCATAACTTTTAGGATTTTGGTGTTAGTTTGTTTTGTATGCAATATTAGAAAACCCACATCAGTATATATTGAGACTTATAAACCTGTCAAAAAAATTTGGACACTTTTTTTACCCGCCTATATCTCATTTCTTTTTAATCTTGTTCATCTATTTGATACAATATTTGATTAGCTAATAATCTCTTCTTTAAAATGATACCAAATTTGTAACAATAGCTTGTTTAATGGCTGAGTAATTCCACTTTATTAGCAGGTAGGTCACAGTCAGCGTTTGACAAAATTGAGCAGTATCTGTGTCATCTTGTTGATTATGATGCTACAGGATAAATCAGTAATGAATGGATGAATGAATTAACTTGGTAATACTGAATAACATTTTGTTTTTGAATAACAAAAGGTGAGGATAAGATGAAAAGTTTTAGAGTTGATTTAATTAATTCATCGTGTCTGGTACTTCCTCTAAAGTGATCATTTAGTGTTAAATCCAGGATTTATCATGGAGAGATTACTAAATCTTACTAAAACTCATGTATAGACCAACCACGGGATGAAATAAGACGCGTCTAAGGCTTCTTGGGTATACCTACGATAATTCGGGGGACATGACCAACTCATGTTACATTTTTCTTGCTAGATAATGCCATCTTTTAAAGGCAATAGCAGATGTTTCGTAGACACTCTCTCAAGAGTTGGATCGCAAAACGGCTTTTTTTGTTTGGGCAAATTCTTAGAGACATCTATCTTGTGCATCATCCTTGTAAGCAAATGGTGAAAAGGTCTCGCTAATCGGTTAAAATCCCGAAAATGTTACTTCTCAAGCCAAATATGGACATCTTTTAATGACCATATTTGGGCATAGTGCTCAAATATTTTAATCGTAATAAACATGCCCAGATGTGGTATTTATTAAGTAAATCATAGCCTAATGAAGAGTTGAAATGGTTCATTGAATACATATGTACACATCAAAATGTCCCTTTAAACCTATATACATATCACTAAGTTCTTTGATCCATTATTCTGAAATCAATACCAGTTGCCAGTTGCTCTATGTGCTTGAATAAGTCTCAAGATGATTTGAAGAATTATACCATCATGCCATGTTTTTATGTTCTTTATATATAGAAAAGGTAAGGAATTATTTCAACTTAACCTGAACCAGGAACTTAATTCAATAAAACAAGCGAAACCTGCGATATTTGGTTGTTAATATCTTTCTAATATGTGTTATATAAAATATATTTACTTTGATTCTTTTCTATTTGTAAACTTGATCCATTTAAATTAATCAAGTCAACTTTTATGTGTGTAGAAAATGTAAAACCTTCAAAATGTAAGAGCCATTCAAACTTCTTGTACATGTATATTTAAATAGTGTCGTATTGTGTATCTGGTGACCATCCTGCGAAACTAAAAGGCGCGGCCATATAGAAATGCACATTTAATATTGCTTTTTATGGTTGTCAAATGCGATTCTGAACTTTGTCGACAAATTCGGTATACTATATGTATTTCTGTTTAATATATGCCAATCTAATTATAAATATTTTTTAATACGTATTTTTATTTTTTTTTAAATGAAAAGAAGTTAGAAGACGTGATGACATTATAGCCGACATGTTTTCTTAGTGCTTTTCTCATGTGCTTGGTTTAATGTTAGTGGTAATTTCCGGGATATCCTTTAGTAGAGATCATTCACATTAACTTGAGGCACTCAGTATTATCTGATGCTACATGATCATATAAAATACAGTTTTAATGAAACGACTTATTGTGAAAATTAAAATTATTTTTTTTTTTGAAATTTTTGAAATAAATAAAATGCATATCTCTGAACATTTTCAATATTCCATTGTATTTCTTATATAATAATAACATAATTTTGAAATAAGAATTATTACAATTTTGCTTTCTTACTTCATCCATTATGTCGATAAAACAAAACAAAACAAAAAGTATAATGTCACAAAAAAATCGGTAGTTTCACGTTCCTCGTAATTTGACTTTAAGAGTAAAAACGTACAAGAGTGTTGAAACAGTATTTCTCGTTTTGTCATTTTCTAATTATGTTTTTTGTTTCGGTTGAACAAAAAACATACAGTGATGTATGTCTTACTTATAAGAAGAAGTGATGTATGAGTTGAGATTAAAATGGCTCAAATTAATGTGAATAATGCATCTTTGGGTTTGTAAACCATGAACTGTTTGAAAATGTTTACATCACGCTAAGCTACGAGTATCAATCAGTGATAATACTTGACCAGGATATTACTACTGATAACATACAAATTATTAAAAAATGACAGGCTTAAAATTTACAGATTTTCTTACAATGCAATTTATTTATTAAGATAATGGAATTATAACGGGTGACAATTTTTGGTATTAGAAAGAAAGCCAGGTTATTTATTTCGTATGGAATATTAACCAGGTTGATATTAGAAATCACATTAACAACTCAATAACGAGTGGTGACATGTGTTAACACTTGCTGGAGTTTTAATAACCGCCTCCAAAACAACTTTATGAACAAAATGACATCCAATTCAAAACAAATGTTTCTCACTGTTGTTTGAACCCTATAGAAATGGGGACATTTTATATCTTATTATCAAAATAGATGGCGCTATTTATAAAAAAAAATCATTTTTACTTTGTAGAAGGGAAATGCTGTTATGTACTACTAAAATCAGATATGCAAATGAAGCATCTGACACCAAGAACATTTTAATCACCGTTTTCAGACATAATCTTAACAAATCAAACAACATAATCAATAATCAATGATAATCAATAATTTGAAATATATATGGTGCCCTATTTTGCACAAATCTGAATTCACAAAAATACCAAAAATGGGATTAAGGCTAAATAGATTTTAATTAAAAATGAAATAAAGTTTTAAAATAGGTTAAAAACTTTATTTTTAACCTTTTGTAAAGTACATTGTGAATTTATTGTTAAAACTGAATAAATGTACCCTTCAAACAACAGTGAATTCTGTTTTCATTTTGTTTCTGTTCCTTTTCTTCATATTTTGCATAGTGTTTGGTTATGTTTTTATCATTCAGTAAATAAAAATGAAACAATTTCATTGGATAATAGCTAATAAATGTGTTTCTGTATTACTCTATTTGTGTTTTGCTTTTTTGTATCGCCCATATGATATATCCCGTATCATATAGCTCTTTTACCAGTCCTACTTGTATCGCTTTCGTAACGCGCAGTTGAATTACATAGCGCGCGGTTTTGCTTGCGTGAGAGGCTTATTGCAACGCAGTGCAGTACGCGTAGCTTTC